>VURO01037345.1:0-20628 GCA_015108175.1 Pelvicachromis taeniatus
GGGTAACTGTGTGTGTGTGTGTGTGTGTGTGTGTGTGTGTGTGTGTGTGTGTGTGTGTGTGTGTGTGTGTGTGTGTGTGTGTGTGTGTGTGTGTGTGTGTGTGTGTGCTGGCTGGAGGGGAGCAAGTGGAAATTGATGGCTGTACAGCCCCCAAATGGCAGGTGGGGAGGTCTCTCAGACACGGTCCAAAGGACAGTCAGAGAGAACTATTCATTCATGATGTAGCAGACCAAAATGTTACCATGAAGACCAATAGGGTGACAAACTATGGCCACTTTCATAGCTTAAATAAACAGACAATTTGACACCACTCTGATCAAAATGTATGAATTAGAGTTTACTTCCCTAAAACTTTCTCTCGTCTTCTACACCGACTACATAGACAAAAACTCACCTTTCTCTTTTATGCTCATTTAACATTGCAGTTGTGGGAAATTCTGTTTTTTAAGAGTATAGTGATACTCAAAAGGTCTTTGGCATATGAAAATGTATATCTATTTAACTAAAATGTAGTACTTTTTGGCTTTAATGATCAAAAGTACAGAAAGTTAACCAAAGGTTAAAAAAAACAGTCTTGAACTTTGAAACTTGAACTTTGAAAAGATCGAACAATGCTAGAAAATTCATAATCTCCAAAAGAATGTGGTGAGATGAAAGGCAGCTTTAGTCCTTTTGTTATTCTTCTGGTATTTTTATTAATTCTTTATGTGTAAAAGTGTTCATTCATTCTATTTTCTGTATTTTCTTTCTCAAATATAAAAGACATTCTTGCCAAACTGTGCCCTGGATGAGAAAAGTCCAAGCTGCTATTTGCTTCTTTTTTTTTTTTGTCATGGTTCTGGGTTTCTGTCATTTCCTGTTTGGCTTTGAAATTGCTCACTGTTTTTTCCCTTT
This sequence comes from Pelvicachromis taeniatus, assembly GCA_015108175.1. Classification (NCBI taxonomy): domain Eukaryota; kingdom Metazoa; phylum Chordata; class Actinopteri; order Cichliformes; family Cichlidae; genus Pelvicachromis; species Pelvicachromis taeniatus. Next base: position 895 of record VURO01037345.1, read on the forward strand.
TCTTTTTCTCTCTTTCTTTTTGGTTTAAGTCTTAACTTTCGAACAAGCCCACCCTTGCATTCAATGTAATCAGTCTTCTAACAATGTTTCAATTCACTGGACATTTATACCAATTCGCTTGTTAATTAAAATTTCTAATTAACCAATCGTGAGGCAGCAAATCAGTGTAGTATAGTCAAGACAACTTGCTAAAGTTCAAACTGAGCAGAATCAGGATGAGAGAAAAAAGTTTATTAAGCGACTTTGAACGTAGCATCGTTGTTGGTGCCAGATGGGCTGGTCTGAGTATTTTAGAAACTGCTGATCTGCTGGGATTTTCCCCACATAACCATTTCTAGGGTTTACAGGGAATGGTCCAAAAAAAGACAAAAATGTCTGGTGAGCAGCAGCTGTGGGCAACAATGCCTTCTTGATGCCATTGGTCAGAGAAGAATGGCCAAACTTCCACCTAGTAGGGCAACAGTCCCTCAAATAACCACTTTAAAACCAACGTATGCAATAGGATAGGCTATAGGAGAAGAAGACCGCAGTGGGAGCCACTCCTGTCAGCTATGGAAAGAAAACTAAGGCTACAGTTTGTAGCAACTTTGGTCAGTAGACGATTGGCAGAACAAACATTGGCTGGTCTGAGGAGTCTCAATTTCTGCTGCAATATATTGTGTAAAAATGAAATAAATTGAGGTGGAGATAACCACGTTGTCTTTCTGGGTTTTATTTACTTTAGCAAAGGGGTCAAACCAAAGTACAGACAGCATGACAGCACTCTACATGTTTTTTTTGACAAACAGGGATTGCGAGTGTAAAATATTTATAAAGACAAGCTATCTATCTTAGAACACTGTGTAATAAAGGATGACTTGTACATTTTGATAGATCTAATATGAAGGATTATACAGAGATAGAGTATCAAAATATGGAGCTCAGTAAGGTCAGTTTGACACAGAGAAGTAACGAAATCTTAAAGTTTTGCCAATCGCGGATATTTAAATGGTAGGGTCAGAATCATAAGAATTTGAAAAACAGCGATGCTTGTATGTAATATTGTAGGCACACTTTGGACCCTTTAACATAAACTGAGCATCATTTAGAATCACACACTGTTGTGAACCCCATCCTACCTTTTATGACCACAGTGTACCCATCGTCTGATGGTTGCTTCCTGCAGGATAACCTGCCAGAAAGATGTACCAAATGAAATGAATAGTGAGTGTATATTAGAAACTTGACTCCATGGAGTCAAGTTTCTAATCTGTGTTTCTCTTTTTCCTTTTATTGCATGTTTATTTCGTTTTCTTGGGTTCCTAGTTATCTCAAATTTGTAACTTTTACCCAACCTTGGTATTCTGATTGTCTTTTTCTACTCCAACTTTGTTTAATCGCCAAGTATTTCTATGTTTTGTCCAAATCACCTATTGCAGAATCATTCCCAATCAGAACAGTGCTCTGAAATAGTTCAAATGTTATCTGCATATGGATGTTTCCACTAAAGTGAGGACCGCTATGTGTGCAGTTTCAGAATTCTAGAGATTTGCATGAGGTATGGTATCAAAAGACAGATGAGCTTAAGGCAAGACACGCACACATTTCTCTACTTTCAAAAACATATGTCAGCAGAATATTTAGATGTCAAAAGCCCCCCTAAAAAAAAACCTCATGATGGCTTTAAGGTTATAAATCGCCACTTAAGCACGGTCTATACTCTTTCTCTTCCTTTTGACCTTACTTTCTCTCCACTTCTACTCCTCGCTTCCAGGGAAATCCGTTTTTTCTGCTCTCAGGTCTTCTGTAAATGCTCAGCCTAACATCATTCACAGTCACGATTTCTCTCAGCATAATTCACATGGATGGTGGTCGTGTTTGTTAGCCCCGAGGCCTTGCACAACGGAAGAAGTGGAATAGAGGCCCTAGGGTATCAAGTGGGATTGATGACTTCATGGTCTATGTTGCATAGGTGAAGTATCTCTTTCTGTATAGAGAATATCGACTGCAACCTTTGATGTCAAGGTGATTCTTATGAATAATGAGTTGGACATCGTTTTAATCTGCAAAATACTCATACCTGCAGGCCAATTCAGTGACCTGTTCTTCTCCCTCTTCTTTACTATTCTTTCCTGTGTTCTTTTCGGATTGAGCAGACCTGAATGGCAGGAAGTCGTGACAAAAAGCCACACTGATTTTTTTCGACTGCCGTTTTCGCACTGACACATTGGTCTTTCAACATGATAAATGAGAACTTTGCAGTAAACTTTCTCAACGGCTACTCTGACAAGTCTAAGCACATCCACATTACGATTCTGTCAAGGTAAACCTTCAGACTCTCTAATAATCTTACTTCATCTGAAGACGTACTTTGAGTTTGCCTGTGATAAGGCTACCGGAAAAGGGATCAATATTGATCAATAATCAGGGAGATTAGAGAAGCTAGGGTGGTAGAGAGGATTTTAAAGTAGTCTGTTCTTGCATTTATAATGTCAAAAGTACTTAAACATAACTTCAATGACAGAAACGCCAAGTTTAATATCACATTAAGCTCTAAGCCTTTGTATTTCATTGCATATTACCACTGTAGTTGGTTTCCTATAGTGAGTAACAACTTTGCCCATATCTTAAATCAAATAAAAAAATTTAAAAAGTCCACAGGCACGCTGCCACTTCTGCACTATATCCCAGTGTATTCATGAGAAATGTGTATTTAAAACCTTCTGCTGACTTGATGATCAAAGTAAATTCAATAATAATGGTTCAGTAAACTATTTCGGGTAATCTTTCGTTGCCTCTCATCCATACAGTAGATCAAAATGTGATTAATAACAGAATCCACTGCTGCATTACTCATTAGCTCTCAGGTAGAGCTCCTTCTGCTGTCGCGCTTACAGGCCTGCGGGCAGAAATGATGTGTTTCATTACCTACAATGTCTGCGGTGAAGCTCCCGAAATTCCATCATCTACGCTTTACGTGTCTGTTACAGTTAAAAAGGATCTCTGAGCTAAGATCATTTCTTTTTCCTGTAACCCCACTTTGCCTTTTTAATAAGCCGGTGCATAGTTACAAAGTATGATTATCCGTCAGCCTGAGGGTACACATTTTTATTCCAATAACTGCCTTTACACAAAAAAAGGGGATTATAGTTTCGGGGAACTATTTTAATACCAAGGTGTGTCCAAAAAGGAAAGAAAAAAAAAGACTTCAAATGGGTTTTCACTGCAGAATGAATTCCGAAATTCACACTGCTGTGTAAATAAATTAACAGTTGCCTCAAGCTGAATCTCTGAATCCATCTTTCTAAGGTGAGATAGTAATTTGTGCGAGCACAAGTTATAAAAAAAAAAAAGGCAAATAGAAATTCACATTGCCAAAGATTTGTGGGAAGTAAGACACAAGGATATCATATCATGAGGCACAATTAAAACCTAATGTGTTAATAAGCAGAGCCCTCAGTTGTGCTTGACGATTGTCTTATGTTGCAGAAGATTGTGAGGCTGTCTGAAGGTAACTTCGATTCGTATGACGTCTTATATAATTAACTGAATTTGTATTCATGCTTAATAAAAGGAGAAAACAAAAAGAAAGTCAAATTAACCTTTGCAATCTCTCCCTTAAACAGAGAGCTGAAGACCATTGGAGGCGATACCTTAATACACAGCGTCTCCCAATGTTGAGGATGAGATTCTGATCAACTCGAAATTAACAATTGCTGGCTGCCCCCTATTGTAAGAAACCAAGAACTACAACTGGGGAATGAAAAAAAAAAAGCATTTAGAGTCAAGCTGGGTTTCTACAAGCGGCTTGGCACAGGGGATCATGTTTGTTGCTGTGCAAGCAAATGGAATAAAGATCATACCGGTGCAAAAGAGCTTTAGCTAAACCAGGCATGGTCATTTGTTGTAATCTCTGTGGATGAGCTGATCCTTCCTACGTAACCTTACACTATTACATCCAGCCTTTACACAAGCGGACATTCAACAAGGATACAAAAAAGAAGAAATTCCAACAGAGGTTGTGATTAAAAAATAAAAATAAAAAAAAATAGGACATGCACATGCTTTGATAAAATGCAGTCATAATATTTAGAAATATTATAAACGTAGGACATTAATATTCAGACTTTATTTTATCAACTTTATTCTCTTTTATAAAGAACTCCGTATTATTTTTGAAATGATGATGCATGACATGCGCGTTACCTCTGTGGGGTCAGAGATGGCAGCTGAGAAATAATGCACAATTGATGCTGTCGGTGCTTTTTAGAGCATACAAATCCCAGATAAGTCTATTGATTTTTATTGTACACGAGCAAGTCAAGCGAGAACAAAGAAATTTAAATAATATTTAACAAAGATGAAACGAATGCGTTGATACAATAACAGAAAAAGCAGCAAAGATTGTCAAATGTATCTTTAAAAAAAAGTTTAAATTACAGTCATTTAAGTTGAAAAATAACACATGAAAGACATTAAGATGAAGGGTTATAATAATCCGGTTCATATCAGGCCTAACTAAGAATCTCTTTATGTGCAAACACATTTTCATGCAGCGCACGTAAAACTTGAAATGTTTTCTGATCGCTATGTTTTTTGGTCATTTTTGAGTCTTGTCCCCTAAAGTGTAATGCCTTTTAAACTAAAGCATCAGAATCAGATGATCAACAGCAAGTATAACAATTGTACAACGTATAACAAGACAAACTACACTTTCTCCATCTGTGTATCGCCTTTCATATTTTCTATATACCTGTTCCTCAACAAGGACACCTTTTTTATGATCTTTCCTGTGAATGGCATGAACATCATTTTACTGAAGCTACAGAATGAGTGTTGTGCTCTTACATCTCCTCAGCTTTCCAAGGAGCAGAGTGACTGACTGGCAGTTGCAAAAAAAAAAAAAATGGTGTATTATCTTGTCAGCAGCAAGGAATAGAAATCCTTGCTGAGTTAAACTGTTTTTAGTTCCTTTTCCACTGTGGAAAAATGGTTTGGGACTGCAAACAAGTACATAAAACAACACAAATGTGGGCTAAAGCTTACACCGTGTAGTGTCCGTGTAGTATCAGCTGCAGAGTCACCGAGCTCCTTCACTAAAAGCACTTGCTGAAACAAACTGCACTCCATCTCCAACTTTGACTGACAAGAGACTCCTGAAAATTTAAAAACCTGAGTGAAACGTCTCCAATAGTGCAAGCGCTGATTGAGTATCTGGGGGGATATGGCCTGTGAACACGGGCCGACAGGTAGATAGTAGGTTAATTAAAAACGTCCGGTGAGGTGCTTCCTGTCTTTATGAATTAACGCCAAGTCAGAGCCATGGAAACAGACTGAGGTGTCACTCAAGCGTCACTGACCAAATATCCTTGGCTCGTGCACAGCTCCAGGTTTAAATCATTCAAAAAAGATCATTGTATTTTACTTGAAAACGGTTCAGCCCATTAATGAACTCTCTTCCCAATAAGACAACTATGCGGAATATGTACTCCTGGAGTATGTTGCCACTACCATTTCCCCTGAAACAAAGTACATGCATAATAAATTACAAAACCAAACATTGCCTTGAACAGAAGAAGGTAAAGTAAATTGACACCCACTGAGCAGAAATGTGTTTCACACCTTACCATCGCAGGATTGGCTCATTAACTGTGCTCTACTGCTGTAGAAATACATAGAATTATTTTTGTCAGGTTGTAAGGATAATAGATGGGAATTTCTTCACCATGAACCATTTATATACTTAAAGGCTTATTATTCTGGCACCCGTTGGATTTATCTGTCTTGACTGCAAAAGATAATTGAACTCATAAGTCAGCAGGTTGGTTGTAATGTGTGCAGTTTCAGAGATGTCTCAAGCAAATCTTTTACTTTTTCACTCTCTCTCTCTTTTTTTTTAAATTTACTGTTAGTCTGAAACCAAAGAAATACCTGCCAGAGCGTATAATACAAAAGCCCAACACAGCAGTTTTTCAGGAAACAAATTGTATTATACATGTAATTTTTTCCCACCCTTCTCAAAAGAAACATTCAGTTCTCTCGCAATGCTTGGCCCTGAACCACAGTTTGACTCAGCCATACAAGAGGATATAATGCCTGTTGCCTGCTTGCTTTAAAAATGACCTCCGGGTTAACGGCTTCTCTGTATCTACGGTTTAAGACGAGAACAAGAGAAAGGGCTAGAAAGACGAATTAGAACAGATGAACAGATAGACAAAGGGGGAACATTCATAGTTCACAACTCAATTTGAAGTGCGCGAACTATTTCAGTAGTGAAAGGAAATCTCTAATTGGATTAAATACAGTCTTATTTGGTTCCTTATCATCTCCCTTTATAGACATCAATATTTCCTCACCCACAGTCTGCCTGACCTTGAGCTTTTAGATAAATCCGGGGCTCTGACGCGACTTGCTGTGTGAATGCATCCCTTTATTGAAAAAAAAAAAGAGAGCGAGAAAAAAACTTTTTACAACGTGAAGTTTACTTTCACCGTTGCATTTTGAGTTATACAATTATTTATTTTGCTTGGTAAAATCCAGTTTATGGAAGTGTCACTTATGAAAACGTTTAATCTTTCTACACAGTATGAACTCTGAATGGAAGTTATGGAGTGATGGCTGACTTTTGAATCGGCTCAGTGATACGGTGTGTGGCTGGGAAATTCTGTCCTTTTCTGCTTGATATTTGTCCGTATAATAAACAAGGTAAATTTAGACCATTGAAGTTTCTATTTGTATCTCGTTTTGGCCAAAAAAAAAAAAATATATATATTTGATTAGTTTTACTTTCCCATGAAAGTTTGAAAGTTAGATTCCTAGCAGCGCTGAGAAGTTATTGAACATTTAACATTAATGCAGGGCAGTGGATTGCAGCTTTCTTTGGTGATATTGAGGGGTATTAAAGTGCACAGTATAAAAGGAAATTTTTTTTTTTTTAACTGATGCACAAGAAATATTTTTCTTGACACTTGACTGGATCAGTGTGTAATCTTTCTCTAATCTCAATGGTACTGAATAAAGGGTTGACCCTTATTGTGGATCCATCCACCAGGTGAAAAATACATTTTATGGTAAAGGAAAAAAAGCTGGTAACTTCTAAGGAGATTAAACTTAAATAAAAATGTTCTGTATTTTTATTTTACAATTTTTATTTTAGTACTGCATTCCAAAATCCTAGATGCAGACCAGTGTCTTTCCTGCTTTACTAACACCTTAACTTTATGCTAATTATGGCTTCTGTGTTGTAAAACTATACCCACAGTGTTTAACTGAATTAATTTCTGTTTCACTTTACATAATTAGAAATAGAAATGAATGCATGAGCATTACAACATGATTCTGCTCCTGAAGTGATAAACAAAATGCATGTTCCAGGTCAGTGTCAGGTCTGCAGAGGAGACCTAGTGTGATCATGTCAGCATCTTGGAGGAGATATGGCTTTCTTCTGGCAGTGCAAACATAATTTCTTCCACACACTGGTCCTTGCCAGTGTTTCTATTCAGAGACCACGTGGACACGCTATAGTGCATCTATCAAAGCTTATTCATACTTGGCTGAAAGTGCGCAGTGAAACACAGTGTGTGATCTGCAGGATAACAAAAGGGTCACACAGAGGGTGAGGAATAACCTTCATACATAATGCGCTTTACAGGCCTGTGAGGAATTCTCATGTCCTGTGTGATGCATGTTGTATTCATGAAAAGGGCTAATGTGTATAATGTGTGTGCAGTTAAGCAGCAAATTAATAAAATAATATTGTGGTTCTGTGTCATAGGCAACAAATCATTGACATTCACCAGGCTTAAACGAATTGTGCACACTACAACAGTGAATTATTAGAGCATAGATATTTTAATTTATATACATGGCAATTTTATAAGCTTATTTATACTCATGCATGGGAAATCTGTTTGAGGTATGGTGGTTTTTACCTTTCATTCATACTGGTACATTCAATTTACTTTCCTTCAGGTTTCTTGACAATAACCCATAGAGTCTCTATGAGGTTTAGTTCAGGTGAGTTCAGTTAAATGGCCAATCAAGCCAAGTGATATCATGGTCAGAAAACTATTTGGTAGTAGATTTGGCATTGTGGGCATTGTGGGCATTTTTCCTGCTGGAAAAATAAATTTCCAATTGTCTTGTTATTGGAAAATAAAGACATATATATATTTTTCTGTCATTCGCCAGTATGAATGACAGCTGGTTTATATTAAGTTAAATTATTATTAAGTTACATATTCAATATATGGTACTGAAGTCTATAAAACACAGTCTTTGGGGTTGATGCGCCACACAAACGCTTTTAAAATTTGTCAGAATATTTCTCCGGTAGCAATATTCGATTCGCTTTTCCTCTTGGCCCTCGGTAATTGCCGTAGTATTATATAAAGGTGTTTTCAACCGGAAGTCCCGCCCCTTTTTTCATCCCCTCTCTGGCCGACTGAGTAAGTTCATGGTTCCCCACAAATCTAATGACTGTTTTAATCATCATCCATCCTCTTTGTTAGTAACAATTTTAACCAAGCTTTTACTAAATTATAATTATTTCGTTTGGTCGAAATAAGATTAGATAGAAATTTTATTTTCAGTACATTGTTTATCGTCTGTATAGCAGGTAAACTGACTCGATCTCTCTCTTCCGCAGCGTCCAGTCCGCTGACACGGCAGCATGGTAAGGATTGCATTGGGTTCAAATCTACTAGTTGCTTATTATTTGTGCTCAATAATGTTAAATATTATGTGTACGCGTTTGTTGTTATTTAACATGGGTTTGCTAAGTTAGTGGTCGGTAGTTGTTGTAAAAGTAGCTAGCATTGGCTATTAGCATTAGCAAAATGCTGCTCAGGGGCTAAGCTGGGCCACCCACCCGGCTATAGTTTGTGAGGAGTGACACGTTAATGAATCAATACCTATAAGAAATTTTAAGAATTTAATTGCCTGAAAGTAGCTTAAAGCACTAAAGTCATAGTTGCGCATTTTCTACAGTACTACACCTCTGACTTGGTCTTCGTTAGCCACAGGGTGCCTGACATTAGCAATATGCTACCAATAGATAGGTTTTTGCTTACAGCAAGAAGTCCAAACATCTCAGGCTGATGTGCCCGAGATGCATTCACACTCTTGCGAGAATAATGATGGACCAAGTGCTAGGTTTCGACTTTATAACGGGAACCTCAGTTCCACCGGTCCACTAACACTTGTTAGCGATTCATTATCAGCATGTGAAGTTTGACGCTCTGCCTGACTGCTCATTTCTGCTCTGTTTATTTGTAGCCTCGCAAGATAGAAGAAATCAAAGATTTCCTGCTGACAGCCAGGAGGAAGGATGCTAAGTGTAAGATGCACACAGACGTCAGATTTTGATGTTTAAAAAATTACATACTTTTGAAATGTTAAGCTTCTTGGCAAAGAATAGGTAGATGTGTGGGTGACAGCTACAAAGATGGGGTTTTTTTGTAATTTTTCCTGTAGTAACCTCCAAATCATCAATGAGTTTTTGGTTTTGCCCGAAGCAAAATCACCAGGGCTGTGATAAATATTTAATTGTGGTAAAATTTACTTGTTTTGTAATTGACAAGCTTTTCTTGTGGCAGATTTTTCTGTGTTGTCTTAGGCTATTTAATATACAGACAGACCATTCATGCCTACATATGTAGTCACTGCCAATTTTGAGGTACGAAAAAGCTTGTGTTCAGAATGCTGGTTTTTAGTAGCATCCAGCAGATGAAAGCATTAAACTAAAGCTCCTCTCAGCTATTAGTGTTAGTTTGACTTGAGAAATAATTCTGTTTAGTTGACTTTTGAAGAGACTTGGCACTAACACAGCTTTGTCCGTCCTCCTTTAGCCGTAAAGATCAAGAAGAACAAGGACAATGTTAAGTTCAAGGTGCGCTGCAGCAGGTACCTGTACACCCTGGTCATCACAGACAAGGAGAAGGCTGAGAAGCTCAAGCAGTCCCTGCCCCCAGGTAAGAAATAACGCATGTAAAGTGAACACAGCTGACTGGCAAATGTATTCTTGAATTAAGCAAGTAGATTTCAGGGCTTTGAATTATAATGGCTTAAACAAACTAAATATTTGATTGCACTGATTTGAATATATGTGTACCCTGTACAGTTTTGGACCAACTTTGGGTTAAAGTTTTTTAATGCAAGCATTGTTAAAGCATGGTTTAGTAACCGTTAAGTTCCTTTTGAGTGCAAGGGGATGGCTGCAGTCACAATGTGCCCTTTTAAAAGTATGCAGTGTTAAAGAATAAACCAATTTTTTTTTTAGAACATTCATAAAAATACACTTAAGCTTTTTGATATTCTGGGATTTAGGTGCTTTTATTGGCCCACAGTAATTGCCTGCTTTGTCTTATTTGGAAGCAAATGTATGAAATGTAGTTAATTGCATTAACAAACGTCTGGAATCTTTAGCATTTAAAATGTCTGTGTGTACAGGTGTTAATGGTATCAGGTTCTCATGGAAAATGACCTGAACTTTTCAATGTGTAAAGCACAGCTCCAGATACTCTGTTTGCAATGTGTAGAACAGAAGCTCCTGATACTTAAGTGCCCCAAATTGCGAGCAGGGTTAAAAGTGCAATACTGCAAAAAATAGTCTCATAATAAAGAGAACCGAAGAAATTGATTGCTACAGCCGAACTTTCCCAACTCATGTTGTGTTCCTTTGCTCTTATGTCTGGTTTGTTTTCAGATGTTTTCATATTTGATTGCAGCCTGTCTAGACATTGCAGTTAGTGCCTAATAGTCTGTGTATGATGGAATTGCACCATAAAACCTGTAGCTAGGAAGCTTGCCTCATAATGACAGAAGAGCCATTTTTAGACAAATGAATTTGTTTTAAAATGAATAATATCATCCATTTTTCTGCTGCATATCAGGGTTTTGGTTAGCTTTTATGGAGAATAATTTCTTTCAAAATTGTAATACTTTGAATTATAATAAGATAGCATTTTGTCCTCTGCTCTTCCGTAACACTTCACACTGTAGCTGGTAGGACTGAAAGTGGTATTGGATCACAAGCTCTTTGTATTAAAAAATAAATCTTGAATGAAATTCTCTCGCCACAGAAACTTTCATGCTCTTCAAAGAGCAGATCCACATTAACTTTGCCATTTGCCCTCATTTGTGTTGGTGGCAGTCTGCATATGTGCTTGTTTTCTCACTACTGCCAGTATTATATTTGTTAATAACATGTCCTGTAAAGGTCACATGTGACACCCGGTGCAAGTGGAGGAATTTTGATGAAAATATAAATACTGCTTACTACTTTAATCATGAGACGCCTCAAATGTATTTTCTGACTTTGTGTTTTTAAAGTTTGTTTGGCAAGTGTGTATCTGGATATTTCTAATCTTTTGTCTTTCTTTCTTTACAGGTCTGGCTGTGAAGGAGCTGAAGTAAATCCGTGATGTACAGATTATTGTAATAAAAACTGGGGAAAAATCACTTTGACTTCTGTGTTTTGTTGTGTTGTTATACCATAATCCAGATGTGTGACATGGACATTGGAGCATTTGATCTGTAATGAGGAGCAACTACTTTATATCTCATTTGGAGGGGAAATAATAAAATACATCATTTGTAGATGTTGATTATTTTCTTCATCTTCATCTTTGTAGATGTTTTCACTGACTGCCGGGTTACAATGGCCACATCAACATATAGCCACGCTACATCTATATACAACATTTACATTTTAATGTCTATAGAATTAATTTTGGAAGCGTTTAAACTTAAAAGTGATAGTGATACCAAATAACCAGCACACTGTGGCTTCAGTTAGCTGTTTGACAGCTGGGCTGGATCTGGCTTAGTTTCACTTTGTTCTAATTAAACTAAGTTTCATAAGTAAATACAAATAACTTGCTCTGTAGCGAAAGTACACCAGAAAATACAAGTATGCAAAATGTTAATATAAGCCACTTTAAAAATGACCCACCAGCTGCTCTCACAGGCCGCGCGTTGTGTAATTGGCTTAATTGAACACTAGATGGCACCGCTGTAGCTTATCAGAGAATAAAGGGTCCGTTAATAAAAAAAAATAAATCGATGTAATTGATGTTACAATACACTGACTTTGCGCATTTAAGTAATTAGTTGTACTTGTAATGTGTGCTGCCAGACTAATGTTCCGAAACCATTTACGAAAGCGAATGTGCGCGCTCCCTCACCCCCTGGTGTCCTGCGCCTACTATAAGTGCGCGTTCACGCTGCTGACTGTTGTCTGCTGTTTGCGCGGAGCAGCTGTCGGCCGGATAGTATCTGTGGGTCCACAGGAACGGAAACATGGACGCAGAGTGATTATTGCTCTTTCTCGGGAAAAATCTTAAGCGGATCTCACTTTGAAGTCACGCTTATACCTTTGCAGGACTTTTCCCCCCTCTCATATGTGGTCGAGTGTGTTTCCACAACCGAGCATGCTTTTATCGTTGCCTTTGTTTGATGTGCGACTTGATTAAAATATCCGGCAGCGGAAGAAACTGCCCGCTTTACTACTGAGAGGCTAATTTAGGCTGAAGCCTAACTTTTTCTCCGGGCAGTGATGTCTTCGGATCGTGTGGATTACATTGCTCCGTGGTGGACTTACTGGCTTCACAATTTTCCACATATCAATCTGAGGTTTCAGCCCATTGATAAGACCTTCCAGCCTGAAGATGAGAACTACCAGCAGGTCAGTGGAGACGGATATGGGACATATGGCTCTTTACCAGAAGCCTAGTTGTAGACGCTTAAAAACTGGGGCATAACATGTCTGTAGGATTCAGCAATGACACTATAAAAGAGTTTATAATACTATTTTTAACACATTGTCCTAAAACCAACCCACAATATGATCAATTTTTCTGGTGCTGCTGTGGTTTCACTAGAATCAGTTGTGGGCTGTTTGCTACCACTATCCCTTCTGCTACCCTCAACAGTCACACTGCGTTGTATTATTGATGACAAAAGTGGGCCATAATGTCCCTGTACATAATCCAGCCAGCTCCAGTGAAATCAGATTGAAGCATCTTTACTTTGCCATTGACCTGAGAACCAACTCAAAATGCTGTCTATTGTAATTGCAGTCATCTTTCTGAAAGCAGCAATTGCTTTTCAGCAAACACACTCACAAAGCATCATCATCACTATTTCAGTAAACCTTAGAGCAAATACAAGACAGGGCATCTCCCACACACTGCTTAGATCTACTGTTGCAGCTTTTAAAATGAGCTAATCTGTTATCTGCGTGTGCTGGAGAGACCGAGAGAGGAAGCACACTTGTGTGATAATGCTGGCATAGATCACCCATGGGAGTCAAAGTGATTCCCATCCAGCTCCAGAGGTGCTGACAGGACCATTTCACACAGCACTGAAGAGGGTTGGGATCAACTTTTGGATGACTAATGACCTGCTTGTGAACACATGTCATGTTCCATGAATGTTTCATTATTTAACTGTTGAATTTTTCAAGGTTATAGTAGCAAGTAGTCATCCTGAGAAGTGATGGCTGCAGCATCCTACCACGCTGGTCTCCAGAGTGAGTTCAGGTGTCTGAGACAGTCAAAGAGGGGCCTTATAATGATGTGCAAGCGTTTAATTTCAGCAGTGAAATAAGGCAAGTGGGAGTCATTATCACATACAGTCACCATGAGTGAATCGCAACGCGCCATGGGTGCATTCTTTCATAAGCCAACACTAGTCACAACAGATTTAATGTGGCTATGTTTCACATTTTCATCATATTTCGGTGTTAACACATGATCAAAAGCTTCCTGGAATTTAAAGGCGAATTTTAGTCACATATCGACGCAAACACACAGGAAATCACCCTGTCATATAGTTTATGTGTAACCTGTGGGTGACACATAATGGAGTTTTTAGCACCTCCTCAGTTGGAGGCGACCAAAAACAGAGATAGAAGGGGAAAAAAATCAAGTCTTATTCATTTTAGCTAAGTGAGAACAATAAGAGCAAGTTTATTTTTTACCACCTCGTGATGTTTTTAATGGGTGCTTCATACACTTGCGTCTCCTCTCTGATGATGAAATTTCCATCCCTCAGACCCAAGGGGGGACCCCCTCTGTACTAGAAGAGACAAACACTATAACGCTGACATTGTCAACAGTTCCCTATCTCCACGGATACGAAGCAACGCTAGCAATCATTGGAAAATGTCCAGTATTCGCCAACACTTTTAGGGACAAATATCACACCATGTCAACATAGTGTTAGAAATTTTTACTCAGGGTTTCTCCTTTTCTGTTGGACGAGTATCAAGAGTAGAATCAACTCTAGAAACTCCTGATGCGTTGAGTCCCTTTCAGGATCTTTTCAATAGAAAAGTAGAGACCCTAAGAAAGGTGTATGCTTGACAACATATTCACTGATACCAGTGCACTCGTTTCAGTTTTGATGTATTCTGTCTTTGCAAGATATAGAATATATTTTTTTTTCACTCATGTTGAGGAAGACTCAGAATGAGGCAGAGAGAGGCAGATTGTCTTTTTTTCTCTCATGCTGCCCTGTGCTGCCCTCGGTTGCATTGTGGAAATGCAGCCAGAGCCACGGGGTGCAGGAAGAGAGAGTGGGGAGTCTCAGCAGGTGAAAAGCAATTCCCACTGAGAATCCTGTCAGCCACAGGCAGTCAGTCAGTCTGGGGTAGGAAATCCCCACAATTGCATCCATCAACCTTACTTGTTCTATGCGAATCTTCTTTTTCCCACCACACTGTATCCGACTAAACCATGCTCCTGCTGTCTTTTGTCGAACCTTTAATAGTCTCAGCATGTAAAAACAATGTACTGTAAAGCACCAAAGCTAATGACGCAATTTCAGGCACATGCCAGGCTACTTAGGGCATTATATTCCTTTTCCTTTATGAGCTGTTGAGCTTAATTCAGATCACCACCCCCTGTTTTGCCTGAATTAGAAGCCGTGTCCACGTGCTGTGCATGTAATCAGTTAATGAGTTACTGAGAATAACACTGATAACATGGATCTTGGGCGTCCTGAATAGTCGTCAAGCTGTGAATTCTATGCTTATAGTATTTAGGGAGAGTGTTAAGGTTGCTAGGGAAGTATAATGTATTTACATGGTCGGCTTGTGAATTTATAGCGTCTTGTTTTAAAACAGTACAACACCCTGTGATATCTGGGATGATTTACTGCATTGCAGTTGATACTGTTACAGCATTTAACAGTTTGATGGGATAAAAATTCCACTTTAATTGAGCTATGCAGTTGTGAGTTGATTCTTTTGTTAACGAGGTGCTGAATTGACATTTTCTGATGGGGTAGCATTGAGCAGCTGAGCCATGCTTCTTAAAACAGACCACATGCTTTGTCAGAGGATTTGTAATTGGTGAGTTGTACTGTTGGCAATCCTGGTGAAGTCCCGTCCTGGCTTCGGGCTATGGAATGTGAGGGGATGTGAGGGGATGCTATATTTCATTGTTCTTTATCTGCATTTGCGTATGTGTGTGGGGTAGTAATCTACTACTGCTGTTGTCAGTAAAGGAATGTCTGTAAGCTGAATCATCTGCCTGGAGTGCCTCTAATTTCTGTCTCCTGACCTTAATCAAGCTATTCTTTTTTATTTTACGGAGATATTTGGGGAAAATTCCATCCAGTGCTGCAGAGTTAAGGATTGAGTAGGCTTGAAAACAATGCAGAGGATCGGTTGAGTGACTGCTTTAAAAGGTAAAAGTGTTTAAACCTTGCTCCAAGTGCCCACTTTCACACCTGCACTCGATTGGTCAATTACTGCACGGAGCGGACGTGATTGTTGAACTTTTTTTTTTTTCTTGTCAGTCCAGCTAGCATTCATTTTAAGCATGCTGACCTTGTGAGGGGCCGACATCCATCACTTATGTTTGTTTTGGGCATGCACATGCTCGAGAGACAAACTGCTGATCTGCTCAGCAATTTGCTCGGTCCTTCTCAGCCAGTGTCTGATGTAGAAAATGGATTTCTCTGCTCTTCCTGTCCCGAGGCCTGGAGGATATAAAGAGGGCAAAAACACTGAAAAGGCTTACCTAAAAGTAGGACAGAGTTGGAGGCCTCATTCTTTTTTTGTTCCTGTGTTTTGAGTGTGTGTGTATATGTGTATATATATTGGGCCCAAAGTTATGTGTAGGTCAGAAGGTCCTAGTTTGTCTTCTCCTTTATTTTCTTAATTTCCTGCTTTGTGAATGAAACATAAACATATTTATGCCAAATAATATTCAGAGGAATAGTCACTTGTGCTTCTGTTTACTTGAAGTTTTTAATATATATGTTTAGGTAGTCCTACATTTGCACCGGCACTGACTGTACTGTGCAAAAATCTTGAGCCATGGTGGAAGCCACATTGTCAGCAGAACATTCTTAATGTTCTGCTGACAATGTGGAAGCGCAATCGTGCATTACTGGCCAAGGCAGCCAACTGGGAGACAGAGCTCACGTATTATGCAAATAAAACAACAAACGGCTAAAATGTAGGCAGATTGGTTAGTGCACAGTATAAAGCTCTGTGCAAAAGTCTCAAGCCATCCATAAATTCTTTATATTTTGCGAGTGATTTGTTGAAATATATGCCAAGATGTGGAAATACAGAATATAAGACAAAAAAAGAGTTCTATGGAGACAGTGAATATTTCGTGGGATCACCTTTATTCTTACCACAATCTGACAATCTTGCAAGCTTTTTGTAATTTCTTTAAGTAGTCTTCAGGAATAGTTCTCAGGGATTCTTTAAGGACATTTAAAGCTCTTCTTGGGATTTTGGCTGCCTTTTGTTCTGTTCTCTGTCAAGGTGATCCCACACTGCTTGGATAATGTAAAAGTCTGGGCTCAGAGGAGGCCAATCCATGACTGATAGAGTTCTGATGTGTGAGTTTCTGCCCAGATACACTATTACTGCTCTGGCAGTGTGTTTGTCATGGTGAAAAATGGAGCTGTTAACATTCAGATACTTTTGAGATGGCGTTGCACGGTGGCTCAAAATCGGATCAGCATTGTAGTACTTACATTTCATAAGGACGTGCCTTTCAGGTGCTGTTCGACTTCAGCTGATTCAGCTCATTGTTGGTGGTGTTGGTGCAAAAATATTTTTCATGCCAGTCAAACTGTTCTCTTCGACATTTGCTGTAGATTCAAATTGAAACAAATTATGTAGTTTTTGCAGCAGGCTGCTCGTGTAACGGTGTGTAAAAACATGTCTAATTGGTTCGTTGCTAAATTGCCTGATATATGTAGACACAGCATTGGTTTATCCCTGGAGTTAGGTGTGTTTTTTATGCTTAAATGATTCGTAGATCAGTGTTAAAACCAGTGTTAGCGCACGAACAAACAACAATAATAATAATAATTCCTCTGAAGATGGTCAGGTGCAAGGACTGGACTGAGAATCTGTGGAAAAAACGGCAATATTCAAAGAAAAACTTTGAAGTCTTTCAAACCCGGAGAACTATTGCTCAAGAAGACTTGAAAACATTACAAGACATTGTGGCTCCTTTGAAGAAAAATATGAAGAAATGAGGGGTGGTTCAAGGCGTTTGCACAGTACTGTACATCAAAAGAAAAACAGATGTTTGGCTGATTACCGAAGTAATTAACTCAGGCATTACTTGAACCAATTTTGAGTTGGTCATGAGACTCGAGGAAGACATAGGCAGCATGTACGTGTGTTTTTTTTTGTTAGGTGAAAATGAAACATTTTCCTCTTATCGGCTGTTCAGTAACAGTAATTACTGTAAAGAATGTGGATGAACGCTCATGTACGCTCAGTCAGATGCAGAAATGTGTTGAAACATGTATGCAGCCGCCACAGGGAATCTGTCATGTTCTTTACTGTTGACAGTTCGTACTAGCCTCGTGTGGTGTGATGCCTGCTACAGCACAAAGAGTTCGGGGAACCTTTTGCATTTTACGGTAGATGTTTGCCTTCTTTGCTCTTGTTCTAAACATTTACGTAATTAAGGATGGTCTGCACAGGAAAATAGACTTTTTGTCTGAGACAAATTGACACATCTCCCCACCTGTAATGCCCACCTCAGACAGTCTTCTGTTGAAAGCTTTTATCTTATTACCATTGCTCAGAGTGATATGGGATAAAGAACTAGGCATGTACATAACGTTCATTTACGGTCACAAACAAGAACTTTTAATACATCCCATCTTTCTGCTTCAGTGGCTTTTGTTACAGATCGTGTCTGAAAAATGGGTTCCGCCGTGATGCTTCCAAACATCTTGTTTTTTTCCGATTTTTCAGGTGTTTTCTGTCACCTTTGGTATCTCTGTTGTCATTCATCAGCATTTCCTTCACCTTACTATCTTTATTCATTGACATAAAACCTCCCAGTTTAAATGAATGCACTGTGTGTCAGAGCCACTAATCATAAAGACTGGGAGACTTTATGTGCAGTCTTTGTGGATAAAATATGTTTAGTTTTTTTTAAATGATTTTCTCCAAGTAATATACTTCAGTTTGAAAGCACTGCAGCTATTATTTCCCATTAAAGTGCAGCCATTACATTCTCATTATACTGCTAGATTTATTAATATTTCTAATTTATGGTTTAAATAACGATTTGATTGCATTTTTACGCGAGCCCTCTTCACACGATGTTATTTCAAGCAGCTACTTTCCCGATTGCAGCTGATTTTACAACTAAACGCTTATACGGCACTGTTGTGCTAACTGTGTTTAGTGCGTGTGATCAAAAATGAAAGATTATGCGTTTCAAGAGCTGAAAATCCATTATCTGTTCAGCTATTGCAGTCACTATGATTGCACTGGAAATTTACCAACTCCTTTTGCCGCCTCCTCAGGAAAATCAATCTTAAATCTGTCATTCTTAATTCCCATGCTCCTTGTTTTAGCTCAGCCTCTCCCCGTTTGCCTGAATGATTGTGTAACCTTATTGTTAAAGCAGTGATTCACCTCAGCTCAGTCTCTCTGGTAGGTTGTCTTTTTTACTACCCAGCCATCAATGTATGTTTTTCTTCTTAGTGACATGTATAGACAAAGAGAACAGAACTTACACTGTCCCCTCTGGGTTTCCAGAAGGTCATTAACCCCAATCTGTCTCCATGCTGCTTGAAGCTAGTGATTAGCATCACCTGATTGACTATATGGTATGGCTTAGGTTTGCACTAATAAGGCAATATTCAAGCCCTCATGCTGATCTAACCACGATTAAACAGGATATGACATCAGTGAATGACAAACCACCACCTGTAAACTTGGTTTTCTTTCTTTTTTCTTAGTGTTGTAATTTTAATTCTGTATTTTCCGGACTAGAACGCGCACTTGAATATTAGCCACACAACTTGAAATTATGAAAAAATCATATTTTGTTCATAAATTATGAACTAGCGGCGGGCTAGGAGCAGGCACCGCCGCCCGACCGACCCCCGCCGCCCGACTGACCCAGCCCTTAGAGCCAATCCTTATCCTGAAGTTATGGAGCTGACTTGCGGACTTCCCTTAGCTGCCTTGTTCTAACATGCCAGAGGCTGTTCACCTTGGAGACCTGCTGCAGATATGGGTACAGGGCCAGCGAGAGCCAGCTTGCTAATCTAGTCACTTTTTCGTACGGCACTACTTTGGCTGGTGGACGGACATGTGACCAACATATCACTCTTTTCCGTGTCTGATCACATGCCTTTCCGCCAGGCAAAATGGCAAACCAAAACAAATCCTCTTACGATGTCACAAAAATCATGAAAAAACCTTAGAAAAGCCGCAGGGTTCAAAGCTTGTGCAAAAAGTAGCGGCTT
>VURO01037346.1:0-15211 GCA_015108175.1 Pelvicachromis taeniatus
ATATATATATATAGATAGATATAGATAGATATATATATATAGATATATGTGAATATACATTAGGATATTAATATCAATATTGCACAGACTGTGATGCAGCTTTATCTCGTTTAATTGACAGAATTCAGACCGCAGTAGCACGTAAAACGAAGAGGGGTCTTTGAATCAGCAAAGTGCTTGTAATGTAATAAGCACTCTCTTCTAAATGGAGCCTTGACTCCATTTAAAAGAGGGCAGAAAATATGTGTGCACTCTTGCTTAAGGCTTTCATCTTGCATATAAATCACTCCTGAAAGTGGGTGTTTGAGCGCCACAGATTTCAGGTCTTGGGGCGCATGCTGTATTACCGGCCAAGGCTGCATTAATGACAGAGCTGTGCCATGGCAGCATGAAGTAAATTAAGCCAATTCCAAATATTCTAAGGTTTTTTTTTCTTGCTGTTTTAAAAGCCTTACCCTTACGTGTGCCTCTTCTTTTCCTCTACTTTCTGTTTCTGTCTAGGTACCGCGGCAGCTGAGTGCTCTGACATTGTACAGGTGTGAGCAGTCGGTTCTGGATTACTGCCATACCCACCTGTCGCTGCACCTCAATGTGGGCATGGAGCCCTCCACTCAGGCGCAGGGAGGTCCAGGGCCAGCATTGTACCAACCCAGCCTAATGGCTGCCCTCCCCTCAAAGCCTGTGCTGCCTTGCCCCCAGACCCACTCCCACCACCACTGAGCTGTGCACACCATGTGGCTCTGTCTCCAAACTACTGTATGTCAGCTGCACATAATCACAGAACTGCTCATATGAAATAAAAGGTTGTGTGGGAGGAAGCTGGGACTGGTAAAGAAGCAAAGGAGACAATTAATTTACTGCAGAGCATCCTGGAACTAGGGTAATGAAAATGAAAATATTTCTCAGTGGAAATAAAGGGGTGCAGCAGTTTTGATTAGTGAGCTTCTGACCTACCTGACCCTCAATGTCCTCAATTAGCAAAGGAGGCTGAACTTCAGCATGACTTTCTGCATTCTGCTTTGCCTCTTGAGGAGTATTAAAGATAATAATTTCACGATTTGTTAATCTTATTAAACATATTTCCTTGACTTCTCATAATGTGGACACCCCTCTGCTGTGCAGGTAAAGTAATCAAAATGCAAAATGTTGTAAACAGAGCAGGAGGAAACAGCATGATAAGCAACTGAGTAGCTGAACAAACGAAAGCTCGGCCAACCTGAAAGGGTTTCTATTGGGGTTTTTTTTTTTCTTTTTTTTGATCATGCTGTCAGCCAGAGGTCTCTCTCAAACTCAAGTCCCTGTAGCGTTTTTCATTTCGAGAAATGAGCCTCTCCAATGAAATTACCCAAGACAAGAGAAACAAGTCCGAAAATAGCGGACAGTAATTGTTTTATAAAATGTACAGCCCACACATCTTGCTGGCAGTCAGTATAATTTACATGGTGACTTTTGAATTGCTTAATGATTTGTGATGTTGATCACGTTCTTATTCATTTGAGAAATAAAGAGAGGAAAAATAAACACCAAGTACAGAGCTTGGTGCACTGGGACGTTCAGATGTTTACTTTTCATCCTTCATTTAAATCACTTATGTGGCTAATGGTTTTTGGTTTTTATAATGTGTTATTCAGCCAATTATCTGATTGTACACTTGCATATCTACACGTGTGCTTTTTACAAAATGCTACAATATAATATATGGCAAATAAACTGTGGTAAATGACCGGAAACAGTGTCATTCATCAAGTTCAGCGGTATCAACCCAAACAGCTGTCTGCTGTACTTAGCCAGCTGTGTAGGTGGTTTAAACTGCAGAGAACAGTGCACAGCACAGGCAGGACTGTCTGATAATGATGTGTGCTTGGTTTTTGCCTTATTGATCAAGACCCTGATGGTAACTTCTCTTGCTTTTCTTCTTCTGTGACTGTGTGGTATCTGATGTGATACAGTAAACTCGACTCGCTGAACTCATACACTTCTAGACTATATTGCTTTCAGGGAAGGAAAACATGTACAGATCACCCAATTAATATCCTGAATATTGTTAAAAGCAGCAGTTCTATGTTCTTAACACACATAGTTTACGATGAAATTGGTAAAAGGTTATTGTGATATAAAAGTATACATAAGGCTTTTCAGCTGGGAATTGACCGTTAGCTAAACCTGTCCAGTAAACAGCAATCGTCCGTCAAATAATACTTTATCTACAATAACTATGTGCAGCAGGCCTGCCAAGCTTTGGATTTCTGCACATGTTGAAGTGTTAACTTGCGAAAACAACACTCAGCATTTCAGGAGAAGAGATTTGTGTGTTTATTAAGTATATAATGCAAATGTTAGCATGCCCAGCTCACAGCAATAAGCAGTTATACTACAGTTGGAATAGTAACAAGGTTTTACCTCTGAGGCCAATGAAAATTAGTTAACTAAATTGTTTGGGGTATAGCGTCCTACAACTACCAAGCTCACTACACAAGTCCCCAGAAGTTGGTCCTGAATACTGATTCAGCATATTGTAGAGTAATATTAGAGCTCAGTTCTTCTACACTTCTGATTGATTTAATTAAATCTACGCAAACATCCACACCTAGCTAGCTATGCCAACAGCCAAAAGGAGTAAGAGTGAAGATTTAAATAAACACAGGAGGGGCCACTTAATCGCATCTGTACTATGTGGACAAAAGTATTGGGGTGACACGCCTGAATTTATTAATTCAGGTGTTTCCAGTCCCGTGGCCACAGGTGTATAAAATCAATCATCTAGCCATGTGGGCTGCCTTTTCAAATATTTGTGATAGCATGGCTCATTCTGAAATGCTCACTGAACTCAAGCGTGGAGCTGTAATTGGACGCTGTGTCCAAGTCAGTGTGTCCAAACAATTCTGGCCCAACTTCACCTACTTCTAAGGTGCATGGAGAAGACCTGGTGGTGTGAAGACTCCAGCGACACTCGAAGCACTATGGAACAACTTTATTAGCTCCCCAACACGTTTTGGCCTTCATCAGGGTCATTGCAAAATACCAAACAGTTTGTGTTTAAATACAAAAAAAAAAATCCAAGTGAACCAATCACACATAAACAAGCTGACCAATCATTATTTAAGAGGGTGGTGCTGGCTGACTGGTTGAACCAGAGCTTATTTGAGGTCTAGTTCAACTTTCAAAAAATGATTAAAAAAATGATTACTTCCATAATATAAACTTGAAAAAGTTAACAGCAATTATCATTACAATAAAAGTTTTTTTTAATCTAGTTAAAATTATATAAACAAAATAGTGTAACTCACAGAAACTCATTAGTAGATAGACCCTCATTCATACCTGTAGGAAATAAAGTCTTTAAACAAAATATCCAGAATGCTTCATGATGAGCTCACCTTTATTTTTATTGGCATTGAAGCCATTAAGCCCAGTCAAAGAGGTGGTAATATGAATTTTATCAGGAAAAAGAGAGATCTAGTTCAAGTTTTTATTATGGAATTAATAATGTTTTTAATATATATTTTTTGTAAGTTCCTGTGATTGCTATGTGTAACTTTAACTTTTTGTGCGCCCCTTTCAGTGCAGAGCCTGTTTGGGCTCTGGTTCAACCAGTCAGCCAGCACCACCCCCTTAAATGTTGATTGGTCAGCTTGTTTATGTGTGATTGGTTCACTTGGATTTCTTTCTATTTTTAAACACAAACTGTTTGGTATTTTGTAATGACCCTGATGAATGCCACAAGCTGAAGCGTGTTGGTCAGTAATAAAGTTGTTCCATAGTGCTTCAAGTGTCGCTGGAATCTTCATGCCACCAAAAAGTCACTTGTCCGAATTTTTGCTCCCTCCTACAGATTTCATGAAGTACTATAAGTGGTATTATTGCAGAGTTACAAAGTGGGGTTGCCAAGTGCAGAGCTGCATATTGCGTAAAAGTCTCCAACGCTATGCTAACTCAATAAGTGCAGAGTTACAAACCTCCTCTGACATTAACATCAGCATAAAAACTGTGTACCAGGGGCTTCATGATATGGCTGTTCATGGCCAAACAGCTCCTGTAGGTATAATGTGTAGAAGGTAGCTCTGTCATTTTGTCCACATAGTGTATATCTAAATTTTGGTCTCCTTTTTCTGAGTTAAAGATGAAAGATGCTTAAGTTTAAAGTATAATGTTGACTATGTTTGAACTGCATCTAAATTATGTTAAAATCATATATAGCGATTATATTTTACTAAAGTAGTTAGCTAGCAGCAGCTATGAAGATTTGTTAATTTCAAGTCATTGCAAGTCATTGCTTGCAGGGGTGTCTTGTGTGCATCCATGTGAAATTAAGAACCCAGTGACTGAAAGATAACGGCGATGATTTGATAGTCGATTCGCCCCTAAACTCTTGTGCAACAGTAACGAATGGGGATAGGGCTTAGCAAGCGGTCAATTGTTGAGAGACTTTTTTGCAATATTGATTTGAAAAAAATGTTTTTGAACATGTGACATCACAGATTAAATTGTACTGAGAAAATTATATTTATTATACATTTTGTTTTCTATGTGTTTGAATAGAAATGTCCAGGGATGTACAATATTCTGTCATTATCAACACTGTATCCATCTCCAGTTATGCATAAGCTGTACTCTGAATATTTTAACGCTGATTGTATAAAACAAGTCATCTGGCATCATGATGAACAAATGAATGACGCATTGATTGTGTACGGCGGCACACGTGTACGTCCGATTTTCAACAGTTCTTCAATAACAGACATTTTGACCATGCTCCGCCTAGTGTTCCTCTGTTAAAAAAAAAAGAAAGAAAAATAAAACAGGCAGTGCAGAAGATATATCTGCTTATGACAACACGCTCTGACACGCGACAGATTCATGCTGCTTGAGGATTTACTGCTCTGTAGCCGCACACACG
Organism: Pelvicachromis taeniatus; assembly: GCA_015108175.1. NCBI lineage: Eukaryota > Metazoa > Chordata > Actinopteri > Cichliformes > Cichlidae > Pelvicachromis > Pelvicachromis taeniatus. The sequence continues at coordinate 4,898 of VURO01037346.1, forward strand.
GAACAGTTTAATGACACTGATAGACTGCGTATACTGCACTCGCTTCAAGTGTTCAGAAGAGCGTTGAGAGAATCAGGACAGTGAGGAGCAGTAGATGCAACACAATAGCATCAGACCTAAGCGTTTGCATGGATTTACACTAACAGGCTGATGACTCATCATACTTCAACCACCACTGACAACCACCTCTTGAGTGGTTCTGTCTCTTCAACTTTACCTGCAAACTAGGAAGATAATTATCACACACATCACGTCTTAAATCAACTGTGTGACTCACAGAAAGAGCGCAATACACAATATTTTAAAGTTTGGAGTATGTAGAACTGGGAGGGTTGATAGATGATTTTTACAGGTCACAAGAAGATTTAGGCATGTGGAAAAAAAAAATTTTTTTTCTAATATAGAAATGTTGTCATTTGAAACCTTGAAATGATTAAACTAATAATAAAGTATTGACTGAAATAGGCTGAAAACAGAAACACTCCACTGTTCCCAATTTTGTGCATGCACACCGAAGCCAGAAGGCCACTAGAGAAAATCATTCTTTTTTAAAAGGACAATGCCGATGCTTTCACTGTACGGGAACAACAACTACGTACTCCCTGCAGATGCTGACTGGCTTAATTTCTCAGAAATGAAAAGTGCCAAGGCGATGGTAACGTTTTTGTTTTTGTTACTTACTTTTATCGGTTTGGACAACAGGTGCGTCCTTCTGACAATCTGTTGTCACTTTTTTGAACAGCAGGCACGAGCTGCTTTCTCACCCCTTCTGAGCTGTCAGAGTGAGTGAGACATGTAACACTTTATAGTATATGGGCTTAAAATCCCTTCATCCCTCATCCTGTTCCATTGATTTCATCCAGCGATCATATTTACGGGAGATTCGGGATGTCGTCGAGGGAGATTCCCACATTTACAATTCTCATTGGTAGAGAGAGCGTAAAAAGTTACGATAGCTTCTTCATTTAATCTATTTTTTATACTGGTTTTTAAAATCGCCCCAAATAGCTCTGTCGACTTGTTTACTCAGATGTTCTGAAATCAAATAAAATTGGGCCAGATGTTTTTGCTTTTGGCATATTCTAACCTAAATTCCTCTCACGGATTCTGAGCGGTTGCTGCAACACAGCAGATTAGAGAAAAATGTACCTTTTCAAACTGTAACAGATGCACGGATCATCTCGAAGTTGCACAATAAAAAGGCATACGTGCTTTTATTTGCGGCTGTTCTCAAGGTGTATTCCTCATCATACTTTGTCTCACACACTAGTTTAGGATATGTTTGAAGGATTTGAGGTCAAACTAAAGTTTCTGTCTGTCTTCAGCCGCTTCCACGTTGCCCCGTCATTTAAGAATTGTGTTGCGACTGCTGGCGGGCAACGCAGCTGTGAAAGCTCTTGATTTCCCAGAGGAGCTACATTGCTGTTACGCTCACACTTTGAGGTTACCTTTACCATTTCAGAAGCCCAATATGACACTGGTCATTTTTTTAACAAAATGCCAAATCACAAGGCAATTGACTACATTCTTGATACATTTTAGGGTCAAAATGTGTAGCCAGTAATGCTTCCAAGAACTCCCAGCATTGTCACATTTTAAGTTAAAAATCTTCGAGTTGCACATAATTATGCCTTGTAAAGGTAGCTGCCTTTTACCATATCTACTCCTGAACTCATTTTCATCCACTGCACAAATCTAAAGTGTTAAACTAGTACAGCATATTTGTTTTAGTTTCGGTCTTACTAAGTTATGACTTTGGATTCAAATTGGTTGCAAGGTTTTTATTAGCTTTTAGCATGTGGGCAGTTCAATTGGACACCTGCGACCTAAGTATTTGTTTGTTGTTCTCAATGAATGCACCAGTGTTAAACGGGAGTTGAAAACAGCAACAGCTGAGCCTCAGCTAAAGAGCTTGGAGGTATCAGGTCATACGTATAAACAACAAGAGCCAGAAAATGGGATAAGTAGCTTATGAGTGAGAACACTGCAGATGTCATTTTGAATATGAATCGTTTGAATGAATAGGAAAAAACAGACAAAACAGAAAACCTAAATAGTGATAGCTGTGTTAAGGCTGGTGGTCTGAGTGTGAAGGATCAATGCAAGGACAGGATAGGAAATCCACAAGATAAAGCAACTAAAGCTGCCCAGAATGTAAAGTGTAAAAAAAATGAAAGTGATGTATGTATGTATGCATCAACATCTTAAATCTCCTGATCCAGTCCTCTATGGCACTTCTGTTAGCTAAGTGTAATGTGCAAATACATGTTTACAAAATTCTGAACCTCAAAACATATCACACAGACTTTTATGATGTGTAAATAGGAAAGCTATATCAAAATTAGATGTGCAAATTAACATATTTTAATTTACAAGCACATAATATATGATATTTTATTGGTGAGTGGCCATGGTATGAACCACACTTAACAGAACTTCTAATAAACCTGTAACCTACACTATATGGACAGAAGTATTGGGCCACCTACACAATGTAGGTACCTGCACATGCATCTACACCTCGGAAACCCATGCCATGAAGCTCCCGGTGTACAATTTTTGTGCTCATGTTAATGTCAGAGGAGTTTTCAAGCAGAGCGTTGGAGATGTTAACACACTATGCACGTCAGCATCTGTAACTGTAACAGGGCTCGACACTTAGTGGCTGATTTGCCGTGGTTCCTAAATGCTTCCACTTTGCAGAGTCCACAGGTGATCATGGAATATCAAGGAGGGACGGAATTTCATGAAATGACTTGTTGCAATGGCAGCATCCTATGAAAGCATCACAGTCAAATTCAGTGAACTCTTTAGAATAACTTATTTTTCCATAAATGTTTGTAAAGACAGACCATGAGGATACGTACTTGATTTCATACATTTGTGGAAATGGTCCTGAAAATTTCTAAATTTAAAGATTAAGAGATGTGACCCAAAAGTTTTGTCCATCTAGTATACTAGATATAATAATACAACAATTCCTCCTTTGTCAGATATCGTGTGAGCAGCAGTAATTTTTTTAAGTGTCTTTTGACACTACTGCTACTTTTGAAGAAACTTAAAACTACAAGTCCTTCCTCCTGTTCGCCCCAAATCCTCCACCCACTCAAATCTTTTCTGCAATGTCCCTTACCCACTCTGGCCTTGTTATGCAGAGAGAAGAGACACAATCCTAATAAAAAATGCATTTTCATCACTCGAAATAATGCTACGCAATTCACATGAGGATGTCGGCATTATTGGTCGAGGCTTTAATATCTAAATCCAATATGCAACATAGGCTTTTCCTTGATTCGACAGATTTCCTGTGCAGAACAGGGCTTCAGCCGAAGCCCAAGTGGGAAAAAGACACACTGATGCACTAAAGACGGGGTTAATGTAGGAGGATGCCTGAACGAAAGCGCATTTGGTGACACTGGTGATTGAAAAGCACGACTTCCTTAAAAAATGTCAGTAAACAATGAAATTAAATTTAAAAATCTCAAGCTGTAGCCACAGCTGTTCTAGTCACTGAAAGCCGGGATAATACATAGTCAATTGCTCCTATTTAAATAGTTTCAGACAGTCTCCCTCAATGCCACATTCAGCAGTGAAAATACGAATCAATTATGGTAAATAGAGCCATAGTTGAGCTGGTATTGTGCTGTGTGCTTTGTATTAAAGGCTGACTGCCACTCACTTTACGAGACACATGCTCTCCTTAGGATTATACTGGCAGTATGTGAATGTGAGAAATCTCCATCAAGTTCATAAATGTGTGTAATCTAGTTTCACATTTAGCTGCAGTTCAGATGAAAGACAATTAGGCCAGCTTTTTCTCTACATTCTGCATACTAGTGAAATCTACACTCGCTCAAAATTACCGGTTCAATGCAGGTAAGTGACTTCTGGGATGAAGTTATACTCTTATTCCTAAACTTGCACTTACCCCTTTTGCTGATCAGGGCTTTTAAAAAATTGCCAGTGTGCTACAAGCCTGCCTCGTTTTGCTAGAGAAGAATGAAATAATGTGGGAACACAGCCTGCCTTAGCAGGTTAATGTCATCATATGCTGCTGCCTTTTACCTACTGGAAGGACTGATGAAGTGGCTTGTAGAAGTACTTGAAAATCCAACTTGACCGCGTAAATCAGACATAAACCAAGTAAGTTTAGCTTATTTGTTTTTAAGCCACGAGAAACTTAAACAACTGCTGTGAGGCAGCTTCTTTGTTCTCAACCTACGCTTTTGTAAACTGTTACACTATTGTTAAGTGTGCCAGATTGTGTCACCACAAAATAAATGATTCCTGTCAGTGAAATGGTTTTATGTGACCAGGGTATGGACCTCTCATTCTGCAGCAACCAGGCAGCGGCCAGTCTCACTGTCTCCTTCCCTCACTCATTCACCGACTCCCATTCACTCCTTTGTCGGTGGCGCGTCTCAGCTCCCAGTCCAACTGCTGGCTCACGCAGTCAGACACAGAGAGACCAGCAGGCTACCAAACTAATCTTTGCAGGGAGCAGAGTGAACCTGCCTGAACAGTTTGTGTAAGGGAACAAAGCGTTCACGAACATCATGCCACTTTACACAGTTGCAAGACGTCAGTTCAAGGAATTCCCAGGAGTACTGGATGGAGGCTTGAGGCATTCGTTTAGCTACAGTAAATGGAAAAGAAACCATTAAGAAGCATTTTGTATTAATTATTTAGAGCTTTAATGGTGCATCTCTGTGACCATATTGTGTCTTAATATGTTACATTTCTGGTTAGTCTCCCTTGCATAATAATTACACTGGTCACCATGCTCTGCTTGGTGCACAGATTGGTATTTGTACAGAGGAAAAAGGTTGCTAGGCAATCCACTGAGATCTAAGAAAAGGTCTGTATGAGATGTGGCGAAGACAGAGAGCTGGCAGTTGCTGGGTAAATTGCAAGTAGACAATCAAAGTCATATCACACTGAGCTCAGGAGCAGAATGAGAGGAGCAAGCCGCTGAATGAAGCTGTTTATCTCCTGTCCTTGTGCACAGCAGCAACTGGTTGATAAAATCAGGTAACATGAGCAATTAAGTACACACCATAAAACTATCAGTGACTGTCTTCTTTATTTGGGGGGAAAAAATAGTCTCATAAGACCGCTTTCAGGATATCGTATGATGACTTCCATGACGGACATAGTTAGAAAGAGCTTAGGATGTGGCTTTGAGCGAACGGCTTTGATTTTTGAGTGAGACAAGAGAAGGAAGTGGCATAATTGGGTTCACACTCTGTGGAGACTGGCTGACTCCCAGATCCCCCCACATCGTCTCCTGAGCATCTGAAAAACACCCAGAATAAATAATGGGCTGTTGATGAAACAGTGCAAAAGTCTTACACCTGACCAAGTTTGCCCCACTGACATGGCACAAAAAGGGCCAGATTGATTTCAGCTGTCTTTCAACTTAATACACAGGTGTAGCTGCGTACCCTGTGGGGTACGGCGGGATTTATGGCTGGGAAGACTGTAGCTGTCATGTCCCTGAAGCAGGAGCAGCAGCAGCACCACCAGCACCACTGCTCAGCATCTCTGCCAAGGCGCAGTTTACTCTGCCAGCACTAGCCTTGCATCCCAATGAGCTGCATGCAGGAAATGGCTAATGTTACAGCCTCTCATCATGTATCCTGGGATATGAGCTCAATTAACTCAACATAAGCACTGTCAATGGGGATCAAAACAGATACAGGCCTCGTATTCAGCCGCATCCATAATTACAGTTTATGTAACAAACTGGGAGCCAAAAAAAAAGAAAAGAAAAGAGAAAGCAGCACAGGACCTGTGTGATTGATAGCTTTGATGTACAATTTCTTTGTTTCACACCTCTCCTTTTTGCCTGTAATCCATCTTTAAGTGACTATACATACGGGCCGGGGCATTCGGGGTGATCTCAAAGAGCCGGGAATAAAACCAGAAGATGCTCCATCAATTTTAGCTTGCTACACCGATTTACATCTCACTGGCAGAAGGCAATTCATGACTTGTGGAAAAGCCGGTGTTTTCCTCCCATTTTTCCACATGACTGGGAATCTATCATGGCAGATCTAATCAGGAACTTCAAAAAAGGTTATGGAAGGATCTCTTCTGATCACGTTCGAACGTGAGTTTGTGTATTTAATCACAATTAGGGGGGAAAGAAAAGGAAGTAGAAGAAGAAGTAAAACGGAATATCTGTTACTGTAAAAGCTGTATTGACCATTTCAGATCGTATGAGATTTGGCACTGAAAGGCCTTTGTAATCAGGCAGGATTTCACTCATGACTTAGCTCTTCCACCTGGCAGGAGGGAAATCCATCAGAAAATGTCTGCGATCAGCATAGTTTCAAGCAGTTCAGTATTTAAACTTTTGTCCCTTTGAAACCAGAACCATGTCTTTGTGTATTCAACAGGCTATCAACACATTTTCCAACTCATTTAGAAATGAATGATGAATTTCTAACAATTGAACTTGAACTTCCTTCTACTTTAATATGGCTTTATTGGCACGTGCTGACATCAACTGACTGGCTCCGTAACACAGTTCAGAATAAAAGCATTTGGAAGAGAGAAGTTGCAGATGTATAGAGCAACTTAAATGCAACACATTTATATTGTTCTTGGAGTACAAAGAGTACCGACGCTGCTACTCAGTACTATTATCCATTTGTAAATGTGTCATTAGACATGAATGAATAAGAGACGCGCTTTATTTGTAGCCACAATTCCAGTGTAAAGCATTTATTTATTTCAGGATATGAGGCCGTTGCCCGCCATTCTCGTGTTCTTATTACATTTACTCATTAAATTAATCTACAGCTTATCTCCTGTTTATTATGTCGAAGAGAGCTGCACAATTAATCTAGAACCGCCTGGATATATAAAAAAAACTGCCAACGAGCCAGTGCGGCTGGAGATTATTCTTTTAATTGCTGTTAAGTCCGGCCGTTCCAGCTATTGGTTTGTCTTCAGCGCCGTCCCGAGAACACGAATGTTGCATCGCTGAGTAGAAATTAGCTCCCCTTAAAGAGAGACTGTTTAAACGTTGTTTTCTCATTTGTCTTTAGATGCCGGGGCATGTTGTTTGCTTGTAAAGCCCAGGGGCATTGTGTGTACTGCAATGAACTGATTTATTAAATTGTTTGCCTCAGAGCAGCCACAAATATCCCCCATATTACAGGGGAGCTGGAGACTGTTGACTGGTGCATCGGTGCCACAAAATGATAAATTGCATCAAGAGCAGCCAAGAAAGATCCCTCACACATACACACTAGCTGCCCCACCCCCCGACACAGGAGCCCAGACACTTTTGATTCTGCATGACCGTACATACAGGGCTTAAAGAGTTTCTTGTCAGTTGAAAGAGAAAAAAATATGATGAAGGGACAAAAAGTGTCATGAGAACGTTTTTTTTAACCGTCTTTCATGTCACATGTGCTTACTGTAGATGATGTAGGAGATGCCTTGTCTCTATTTCTATCTCTCTCTCTGTCGCTCACACACACACACAAACAGAAGATGTAAATTATCTGACAAATGTCTGGGGAAATTTCACATTTTCATAAAGACAACCTATTAAGTCTTACATGTCGTCTGTTTTCTGTAATTAATTGTTTCATATAGCGCAGGTTCTCCTGATGCAACTACAAGAATTTTGCAGGTGTCCCTGGGGTGTTTGCTACTGACCAGTTGTTTTTAATTTTTATATCTTTGCAGTGTAGTGGGCCGCATTGTCCTGCCTGCGGAGGCAACTGCCTTGGGAGAGTATTGTTGTCACGGGGGAGGGGAGGGAAGGGAGGCGAGGGGGCGTCAGTGTGCATCAATCTTTAGGCAGGTGGTACATGTCAAAGTGGCATCCATTTGAATGTCAGCACGCAGGGCTTTCCAGCAGCACGCTGCATTGTAATGAGATGATCATTCATATTGATATTGTCTTTTTTTTTTAGGCTTTGTGATCAGCGTATGTGTAAGTATAATCTGAGGTTCTTTTTTTCTATTTGCAGAGGGAAACGTTGCATTTGTGCACTCCACTATTCACTTGCACTATTATAGTACCAGAATGCAGTGGTAGAAAAAAAACGACATAATGCACACTATAGTATATCCACCACACATGCAGAGTCTCGTGCAATTAGAATCTGTCCTTCTCAATTTTACTAACAATACACACTTTTACTTTGGATTTCTTTTTTTATGCAGGACATGAAACAGTGTTTCTATTTCTGTAACAGCTGTTAAATTACAAAGGATGTCAATGCATCAGCTAACACTTTTAATTTGACTTTTTAATTGCAAGATATTGATTTAGTTAACAAGAGCAAATTAAATGGCCTATTTTTTAATAAAGCGGATGAATTATTTAATTGGAAAAAAAAATGTGCTTTATAACAATGTGTTGAGAAGAATTATGGTGGAGCCATATGTTGGTCTGCTCTGGTAAGAAGGAGGGAGAGAACATGTCTGTTTTACTTGACAGGTTTCTGTGCGGCTGTGTGTAAAATGCAGAAAATATGGATGCGGTCGGTGTGTCCTAGTTCTATAGTGCATGGTTTTTGTGTACAGTATACACAGCAAAGCTACCATACTGAGGCAGGTCGACTCTTTATTTAGTTGGCTTACAAAAAATATCATCATGCTCGTTTCACATGAATTGAAAATCGTGCATCGCGTGCACTGATTGATGTCCAACTGGAACTTTAGAAAGCCACGTTAAATTTATAGGATGTTTGCAATTTATATTCACTGTGATTTATAATTATTTCTGTAACATTTCAAAGGTGGGTGAAACAACCTCCAGTCTGACATTTTGGCCGTTGCCAAGATCATCTAGGAGGAGGGGGTGGGTTGCTAAGTTATGTGCTAACTTTGTGAGCAAGATGTATCCATAGAGGAAACATATCAGCTAATTAGTGTCTCTTCTTTTTGTTTCAACTGCTCCTTTTAGGGGTCGCCACAGTAGATTACCCACCACCATCTAACACCATTTCCAGCATTCTCCTCTGTCACACTAAGTACTCCTACTCTCCTTCACTACATCAATCAGTCTTCTCTGTAGTCTTCCGTCTTCAACATCCTTTGTCCAATACGTCCACTATCCCTCCACTTTATTTACTATGTAAAGATTCTCTTTCACTCTTGCTGCTGCCCTATCCTGTCACTAGTCTCCACCTTATCTGGACTCTCTTTTTCACCTCTCTTGTGCACTGGTGCTTTGGATGGTTGACCCCAGGTATTTAAACTCATCCACCTTCATAACCCTTACTCCTTGCAGCATCACTGTTACACCTGCCTCCCTCTCATTCACACAAGTATTCTGTCTTGCTTCTACTGACCTCATTCCTCTTCTCTCTTGAGCAAACCTCCACCTGCTCCATACTCTCACTACAAAACCTGCTAATTACTGTCTACATATATAACATTTTTATAGAATTTCACTAAAACAACTAAAAGTATAGCCTTCATGGACAGCCTGGATGGATACAATTACCACATAGCAAGTAATCCTGTGTGTCTGAGATACAACTTAGTGACTCATATTAGCTGAGGTGACAGGTAACAGACAGGTAGCAGCTACTGCCACCTTCATCAGCACCAGCTGACGCTCAAAGTGGCCACACCCTTAATAAGTCATGACTTTAAGCCATGATGCAGTTTAAATGGATCAGGTCTCCTTGATATAAGGCAGTAAACATGTTTACGTATCTTCCAATAGTAGCCCCGGCATTTATTCAAAAAATTATTCAGCCGGCCCGGCGTTTAAAAGAGACCGGCGGTTGTTGGAGACCGGCTCTTATTCTCTTCTCAGACAGACTTGTCGCGGAAGTGAGAGGGAAAGAGGACCCAGGCACGGTTTGTAGACTGAGGTAAAAAGCACGTTTACTTACAGTGCTCCAAAACATATTCCAACATTTCACAAATAATGCAGTTCCAATTGTGCTCCTCCTTTGCTCCCAAGTGTCTCCTTGTCTGTGGTAGCCCAGTGCACGAGTGGTGCTCCCCGAAACTTTGCCCGACTTTGCCCGACTCTCCTCGAGTAAAAGACCAGAAAATCACAGTTAGCAGGTTCGCTAGTCGACAGTTCCAGTTCAGTGTAATAATCCCACTTCGACGGTCGTTGCATCCAGCTTAAATGCTGCTGGTCGTAGATGACGGCTGATTGGAAACAGCTGGCCGAGTGATGAGACGCGGGAGGACCGAGGACAGCGCGGAGGGACTTCCGAGGTGAAGGTCACCCAGCTACTATTGAAGACCGGCGTCTATTTGTCGTGACGTGTTTTCAAACCGGCGTTTATTAGAAACAGGCGACAATAAGAGACAGGCCATTAC
>VURO01037347.1:0-20796 GCA_015108175.1 Pelvicachromis taeniatus
CACAACCACACATACAAGAACAAACACACACACACACACACACACACACACACACACACACACACACACACACACACACACACACACACACACACACACACACACACACACACACACACACACACACACACATTGGTCCCAGATGGAATATAGACATCGTTGAATCTGTCCCAAGAACACACACCTGCAGGTGGAACATGTCACACACATACTTTGTTTGTGTACACCAGAGGGGACGGATCAGTGGGAGGGTTTCACTCCGTTAGACACGCACATACAGCATGCATTGTCTCCGTGCAAAGTGGGATCATATGCACCCTCACACACGACATGGAAGCAAACATCGCCTTCCTGCTTTCCATCTCGCCACAGGGCACAGCAGTGGGGTGTTGTACAAGCGTGTATGTTTTTTTTTTCTGTATTTTTTTTTTTATATATCTGAGTTTCATTCCCAAAGCTGGTTTGAAGACGGGCAGTGTTCATGAAAGAGTTATGGGTGAACTGCCATCCCACACGTACACACCTGCTTGACATAAATCAAGCCAGTAAGGTTGATGCAAGCGGAATGATTTCCATCTGCGTCCACTGTTTCACACAAGCTACAGCTTCACAAATACAAACGCTTGACACCTAAATGGGGAGCTAACGCAGCTAATTGTGGAGCGTTAGTTTAACTGAATCACTTGCAAACTTTTTCGAGAAAGTGTATAGGGTGACCTCAATTTACCTGACATCTGAGCTTTGCACCGCAAACTCGTTCAGTCACTTTGTTTAGCCTCTGCTCCTTCTGTTCAGTCAGAGTGTAGATCCACTCTGCTGCTTTTCTGTTCTGTTCAGGCAGTTTGCTGAATAGCAGATTCTGTTGGATGAATACAGCAGGCCATAAAAGTCATGCTCGGTGGCTGACTTAATTTTGTCCTGCTCTGCTTTTAGCTTAATTTAAACTTTACTGCAGAGGCGGAGAAGTTGGCTCTGTGAAAAGTCTGGATTTCTCTCCCAGATCACTGCTGAGGAGCGAGCTGACAGCAGATGGACGGACAGATTGTTATTGATGTGAATAGAATATGCTCTGCTGGTCAGCTGTTAAAAACCACAGCTGAAACCCAGAGGTTTTGTGTATGTGTGTGTGTGCATGTGTATGTTTTTCCTTCAGATGGTCTTCTTTTTTCATCACAGACTTTCCTGAAACTTACTTCCTTTGTGACACATTCAGATACAAATAATTCACGCTCCATAGTCCTTTTATACTTTTCCAATTAAGATAAATATAAAACGGTTTCCTTCATGCATTTTTTTCTGGGCGCTGTTCTGCTAAAACAGTCCGTTCGCCGTGTTAATTTTCAAACCATCTTATCTTGTTTACATTATAGTCATTTCACAGTTCACAATCTAAGAGAAAGTCTGGTTGCAGTAGGCTGTAAGCGTGATCTGTCCTGTGGTACGATTATTTTTTTTAAATCATGGATTACACTCTTGATTGAGTTTTTCAATTAACTAACAGACTGAGTCTACAAAATATGAACTTTTGAAAAATGTCAAAGGGGCCCAACATAAGATCGCCAGCGTATAAATAGAATTCAGTAGGTGAACTCACACTGTAGTAATGTGGTCCTTTCTTCAAAGAAATTATCATGAGCAAGCTATATTAGGCTTTTAAAGAGTTCTCAGTAATGCGCCCAGAACGCTTTAAGATTTGGTGTAACTCAAGCGTGCTGGAAAGTACAGCACTGTGACAGAAGATTAAACATTTCCATAAATCTGGCCTTATTGATAAACTGAATTATTGATTCCACTCTACAAGCTGCTCTATAACTGTTCTGTGGATATTTGAAGGAATTGTGCACACTGGTGCCTGTGGCCGTTTAAATTGATTTACAATGCTTGCTTTGCAATTCCAATTGCGGTTTACTCATGATTCACACACACCTTGCCTGGTATCTTCCACTGTTTGACTCTCACTGTGAGTCATTTCTGAACACGTGCAGTGTCTACGGGACTCACGCGGAAAAACACAGTCGACTGTACGCACTGGCCTACTGCCAAAGTCCTTCCAAAATAAATATAACCAATCCACACAATGAACGTAGGTAGAAATGAATGTGTTGGAAATGGTAGCCGATAAACTGTTTTAATTGTGACGTTTGGATTCCGCACACTTAAATTCATGAGATAGCTGAATTATTTAAATAAGTACCGTATATCTTCCATTAGTGGCCCCGGCGTTTATTCAAAAAATTATTTGTCCGGCCCGGTGTTTAAATGAGACCGGCGGTTGTTGGAGATCGGCTCTTATTCCCTTCTCAGACGGAATTGTCGCGGAAGTGAGAGGGAAAGAGGACCCAGGCGCGGTTTTTAGGCTGAGGTGAAAAGTGCGTTTACTTACAGTGCTCCAAAACGTATTCCAACAGTTCACAAATAGTGCAGTTCCCAATTGTGCTCCTCCTTTTCTCCCGAGCGTCTCCTTGTTTGTGGTAGTCTATTGCATGAGTGGTGCTCCCCGAAACTTCTCTCCGCCTGACTATCCTCGAGAGGAAGGAAAAAAACAGAAAATCACAGTTAGCAGGTTCGCTAGCCGACAGTTCCAGTTCAGTGTAATAACCCACTTCGATGGTTACTGCATCCAGCTTAAATGCCGCTGGTCGTAGATGACGGCTGAATGGAAACAGCTGGCCAAGTGATGAGACGCGGGATGACCGACAAGGGGTTTTTTGGGTTTTTTTTAGCGATGTTCCAGTCACACTCCATACCAGTTGGTGGCAGTAATGCACCATTCAGTTGTTCTTCTTCTTCTTCTTTTTAAAGAAGAAGAAGAAGACAGCGCGGAAGGACTTCCGGGTCGAAGGTCGCCCAGCTACTATTGGAAAAGGGCGTCTATTTGTCGTGACATGTTTTCAAACCGACATTTATTAGAAACGGGTGTGAATAAGAGACAGGCCATTGTTAGAAGATATACGTTATCTTAGGCTAGTATTTTCTCTAAGTGTAAACAGGGGCGACTATTCTGTTTGTAGAGAGAAAGCCAGTATGATAGAAGTCTGTGTGAAAGTGATTGTACTGCTCAGATGATTTACTCCACCACCACGATAAACACTGACAACTTCATGATTTCAACAGGTCGTTTCATCGCTTTAAGGCGATTGACAAGTCACTACCTGTCCTGTGCATTTTCAGTCACTTCCACTCATGTCCCATTTTGAAAGCGCACAGCAAGATAGCAACTGCCCCGATGCTCAGCATGAGCTTACAAGATGGGACCTCACTAATCAACAGGTGAAGTCGTTGTGCACACGTTGGTCTTTTGTGTACAGATGAAGTGGCAACAGCGCGCACAGACACACACAATCAGAGCAACCTTGTGTCAGTGTTATTTTCCAGAGTCCTCAATGCTTTTGCACACTTTAACCATCTGTCTCTCACCCTTTTCTTCCTCTCTTTTTTATATATCTTGCTGTCACGGAAAACTATTGGCACGGAAAATGGATCGCTGTGGCAGCTATTAATTTATATTGGATGCTAACTGCCAAGTCAGACTGCGTATATATGTGTGTGTGTATGTGGATGTTCATGCATATATTTACTGTAACTGGCATAAGCTATAAAAGTGTCACAGGTACACTCAAACACTCCCATCACTCCCATCAGGTACTGTATTGGTCAGTCAAATAACCGGTCACCATCAGTGTGCTGCATGCTGGGAAAAAAAAGGACTTAGGTCTAGCCATCTCACAGCAATACTGAGCCAGAACAAGAGAGGGAGGTCGATTAAAAGGTGGCAGGGAAGAAGAGAAAGATGGATAAGTATGTGTTTGTATACATGAGACAAAAAACAGCATCAAACTCTAGGCAGTGGACCTGTGCATACAAATACAGGCATATACAAAGATGCCTATGCAAAAGTGCTTGTACAACAAATATATTTGCTCAAATCCAACCCATTAATGATTTCCAACAGGAAGAAAAACTTGTGTTTGGAGTTAATCTCAGAACAATGGGTACATTTTCAAATGGGTGCTGATTTCCCCACCAAGTATTGATGTTAGTGATTTGCGAAACTCCCCTCAGGCTTTACTGAACAAAAGCTATGAGAGCAGATTTAGGTCCACAGTTCAGTTTGTGTATTATGTGCACAAACTGACACTTTGCATGTGTGAAAAAATAGCCAATGCATTTCTAACAAGATAGGTGAACTTGTGCGTCTACACTTTCTGCATTTAGTAAATGTTGCAATACAAGTTTCACAGAAGTTGTCTTTAGGGCTGAAACTAGTGTTTCTTTTCATGTGTGATGCAATCGCTCACTTTAGATGGATGTAGCTTTGAGCTTTTTAAAGTGAAGCCAACACAAAAGTGGTTTCCAGATAGCGATACTCGTGTTTTCAGAAAGACTTTGGGTCCTGTTAAAATCTTAGGGAAAGCATCCACTTTGGCTCCGACCACTGAAAACTCTTTTCTCAGGAGTTCATGGGATTAGTCACTTATTTTCATATTACATTTTGGTCATTTTGGTCATTTTTGAGTGTCAGAAAGGAAGATTGTCCAGTGTTTCACGGTCAGATCCTCCCTTTGCTCGTCACATCCCGTTTCAAAACAGCAACGTGGAGAAAATGCTGCGCTTTGTAGCGGACATCACAAACCATTGGGTGGTGTCACAATGACCCATTTTAAAACAAAATACTGTAATACCAACACTAATAAGTGAGTGAGCTTCTACTGATTTGTGCGTCCATTGATCCAAAATTCAAATTTTCTTTGGCATTTGATGGGACATATTCTATCAAATTAAGCAGTCAGTCTTGTCTGTAATGGCTCTAACTTTAATTTACACACGAACAAGTGAAAAAAAACTAATTACTTATTGAAAAAAGTTACAGAAAAACAGAAAAATATTAGAAATACCTCACAAAGATCTAAAGTCTAAAGTAACATCTTCCAATGTCGTCTTTTTCTCCAGCCAACAGAGGTTCGCCCTAACATTTGAAACTTTCAAAGACTAATTATGTCAGCTATACAAAAATATGGGCATATTATCTTTATTAACTTTTCTCTGTGTTTAACACCGTCTGTCTTTATGTCACTGCCATGAGTCTCATGGGTACCATGTGCTGTGTATACGTGGTGATACCACCAGCCACAATAAACCTCGTTAAACATGTCCAGTAGTGCTAAATGTCCTGGAAATAGAAACCCTCCTTTAACCAAGTGACGCCACACGATTCTGCACAATTTAGTGCCCTTCAGCATTTCCCCTGCTGAAGTGTCATTGAGCAAAATCCTTTTAATTTGAGGCTGTGGCTTAAGCAAAGAGTTTGCCAATAGGAAGCAATGCACTATCATCTAGTTATTACATTATTGAAGCTGTGATTCAGAGTTAACCTTGTATGCCATGGATTTAACAGAAAGACTGCACACAGCCCTTTATCTCCCAGATTATATTCAATCTGCTTGTATTAAATGAGTCTGTTTGTCCAGATATACATGTATTGGCTTTCCTGCATGAATAGGTGTAGCAGCGGTCTTAGCGTTTGAGCATCTGCTTGACTGAAATGTCCTTTAAGCAGACGTGAAATCCCTACCAGCTGCTGTCCAGTCACTCAGCTGCCCTCTGATGTCACGGAAGAGGGATGGACTAAAGCAAAAAGCATCAATCAGACTTCACTGGTTTGTTAAAGATGGGATCAGTGAACTGTCAGTCACCGTGCACACAACACATGCGAACACGCGAGCACACCCAGTGCCGCTATTTCTTTAATGTTATCATTAGAGAAAGTCTTCCATTCTCTGGTTTTAAGACACCTCAGAGGCTTCTTGATGGTTTCTGCTTGTTTTGTTTGCTCATATATTACAAGAAAGGAAATATGAATTTGCATAATGAAGTTGTTTTACGAGTAAAAGCTGAGTCATTATGACCATACTTTGACTGGTGCTGTATATGCAATGGATACCCAAAACACTTCTGCAAATGCAGCTTTTACCTGGATGAATTAAGGATGTAATAAAAACATTTTACTACAAAAAGCTACTGTAAAACAAATTCTCCGGAGCCTCGATGCAGTGTCCGACCCTCCCAAGTTCTTCGATGCTAGTGAATGCGTATTTGTGTATGTGCAGGAAGGGGCAGGTTGTTTAAAAATGTTTTGTTATGGAGGAAAATATGCAGCACAGTGTGAGTGGAATGTGGTGTAATTTAGTCAGTGCATCCACAGGCATGCCAAGCCACATTGAGAAACAGCCGAGAGAGCAGGGAAGGAACGATATGAATGTGTTTACGGTTACGATAGCAATTACCTGGTTGTCCGGGCTACCAAATTGGACCACTGTCAACCATTCTGTTTGGCTTCTTTGGCACCGTTAACAACCAATTTTCTGATACCGAAGAATGTATCCTTTGCCTTTTTGGGTGGAATCTTTGTCCGGGTGAATGAGGAGCCCGGTTAATGAAGGGCAGAGGAAACCTCAAAACTTTAGTGGGAAAACTAGGTGACAATTCCAGATTGTTTTACATTTCCATCACTTCCTGTTTCACGCTGTGGTGTAATGTTCCTATTTTGCATATTCTAAAACTATTACATTATTTTGAGAATACATTAAATAGTCTAAAATAAAGTATTTAAAGCATGATCTCAGCTTTGGGTTTGATGCCACTGTGGTGATAACAGCTGTTATAGCTGTGGGAGGCTTGTATATTAATAACTATACAGTAGGAACATTTCATCATCGTCTCAGTTTGACTTTATAACCCTGTTCAGTAGGGATGCAGTGTAAAACGTGAACACAAACATACACCAGTGATGTTTAAATCGTTTAAAGCAGATATTTAATTAAAACAGTTCAGAAAAAATGTGCTAAATATTCAAAGTGAGAAATATTATTGCTTTTTAAATATGCGCTTATTTTGAATTCGACTGCAGAAACGTCTTTCAAAAAAAATTGGAACAGCAGCAACAGAACAGTGAAAAGTTGGGGAATGTTCATAAAAGCACAGCAGGGCATTTGGAAACCAATTAAGCTGGTTAGTAACATGACTGGATATAAAAAGAGCATCCCAGAGCGGTTGAGTGGTGCCTGTTACCACTCTGTAAAATGTCCTAGAATTGCAGATATTATGGGGGATTTAATCGTTTGTGAAATATCATCAAGAGGTTTACAGAAATTTGTTTTTGAGGGAGACAGTGGCAAAAAAAAAAAAAAAATGCAATTAAACTATAAAATATTGAATTGCTGTGAGCTTCCCAGGCAGTACTCCATTAGATTTTGTAGCACGATATGCTGCCATTCAGATTCCTTCCTGCTCAGAAAGGCCATTCTTAGTTTAGCAGGAAATGCCAAACCACATACTGTAAGTATAACGGCAGCATAGCTCGGTTTTTTAAAGAGTAGAGGTGCTTAGCTGGCCTCTCTGACACATTATGAAATGAAAACTACAACACAGGAAGCCAAAAACGTTTGAGCCACAGAAATTCTGTATTAATTAACAGTAGGAACTTTTCCACTTTCAGAACTACAGCAGCTGGTCTCCTCTTCTCCCAGACGCTTATCAAGTGTTGTTATAAAAAGAGCTGATAGCACCCAGTAGACATCTGTCCAAGATTTCTTTTTTAAATATCTTGCTTCAAAATGAGATACCTTTTTTTTTTTTGTCTTAATAAACATAAACATTTCGCATTTTTGATTGATGGTTTGCAAATAGTTGCACTCTGTTTTTAGGGCTGTTTAATGGACGTATTTCCAGTGAAGCGACGGTCACAGGAAGGCTCTGATCGTCTGATAAACTGAAAAGAGAAATGCACAATAATTATAATTATAATTATATATATATAGCATATTTTAATCACTGTAATAATATCTGCTCTTAATGTACTCGCACTGGACGTGTTGCATTGTTCGTGCTTTCAGAACTGCCTTAAGTTTTCATGGCAAATTCAACAAGGTGCTGGAAACGTTCCTCAGAGATTTTGGTTAACATTGAGATGATAGCGTCACAAAGTTGCTGTAGATTTGTACACAGTCCTAATAATCATCTCCGTTCAAACATGCTCTGTTGGAGCGAGCTCTGTGGAGGCCATTTAGGTCATGTGCAGGAAACCAGTTTGAGATGATTTGAGTTTTGTGAGACACAGTGTGCTTTACTGCTGGAAGCAGCCATCATTAGATGGGTGCAGTTTGGCAATAAAGGGATGGACATGGTCAGCAACACTATTCCAGTTGGTTGTTCTGTTTAAATGGAACTCAGTTGGTAGAAGACCAAAGTGTGCAGGATGGAGCCAAGCTTTCATGTTGTTTATATCAGATTCTGACCATACTTTCTGAATGTTGCAGCAGAAATGAAGAATCATCAGACCAGGCAATGTTTTTCAGCATTTGTCTCAATTTCCTGTTCTTAGCTGACAACGGTGTGTGCATTCAGAGGTGCTCTTCTGCATTCTCTGTTAGTAACGAGTGGTTATTTGAGTTGCTTATGCTTCCCTATCAGCTGGAAGCAGTCTGGTGATTCTGAACAATGCATTTTCACCCAGAGAGCTACCACTCACTGGAAATATTCTCATTTTCAGACCATTCTCTGCAAAGCCTAGACATGGTTGCTGTGGGAAAATCCCAGTAGAACCACAGTTTCTAAAAAAAAATGGAAGACCAACCCGTCTAGCACCAACAAACATGTCGTGTTCGGTCTCGTTTCTTCTTCATTCTGATGTCCAGTTGGACCTCCAGCAGGTCATCTTGACCAGAAACTCAGTGAACCTGATTAGCTGCCACATGACTGGCTGATTAGATATTTACATTAATAAGCAATGAGTTGAAGTTCTGTATCTAACAAAGTATCTGGTTGTTGTTTATTGACTAGAATATGAAGAGTAATTTTAATAAAAAGTACTATGGAAACTATTCCGGGCAAATCTGAGTTCCTGCTGGACCCTGATGCATCTCTACATTTGCATGTAGGTATTGCCTTACACTTCTTTTTATTTGCATACATAAACACAAAATTGCTGCTTTACAGCGCCCGGCTTTGTTTGTGAGCCTTAACACATATGTGTGAGTCTGTTTGCTCTAAGTGCCTGCAGGTGAGTGCATGCGCGTGCTTCTAGGCGCAGCCACTTGTGGGTTCACGCGCACAGCTGTTACATAGTCAAGCTACAGTGGTGTGGGTCAGAGTGGGCTAAGTGTTCCAAAGAGAGAAAATGAAGACAAATGAACAGAGATGAGCTAAACACTCTTCTAGTCAGCACCGTATTACTTATCTCCGTTCCACCTTCTCCTCCTTCCATTTCTCTCCTTCCCTCCCTCTCCGTGGGAAATATTACAAAGCCGCACAGAAAGACTCCCGGCACGGTAATGAAAAGCGCAAAAGCGTGGCACTTTTTGTGCTACTTTCGCGTCACTGGCAATTAATTCCACAGCGGTGCCCGGCGGGGGCCTTTGGTGCTATAATACTAACGCTAAAGCCAGCAGTGCATGAACGCTGCCTATAAATTTGAATCTACGCCAGCCACTTTTTTCCCCTCTCTAACCCTTACTTTACCTATCCTCTCTAAGTGAGACAGTGTACATTGTGTGAGCTTATGGCCACAGTGGCACCGCAGAGAAAAACCTCAGGTTGATGGATAGGCAGTTAACGCCGCACTTTCATTCTCTGAAAATCTGAAACACAATCATATGCTACATTCACCTTTCAGGACTATTAACAGCGAATGGCCCTGACAGAAGTGTGTGACGTTGTGTTTGTTAGCTTTTGGAATAATAGATGGTGGCCCAGTTTCAAATGACCCGGGCTGCTCTGACAAACTTTCAGTTTCTCTTCCGACTGTGGTACAAGAAGCAATTAAGCCTAGAATGCCCAACCCCCCCCTTTGGCTGGGAGGGATACCGGTGAAAAAAGAGGAGGAGGAGGAGGAGAGAAGAAAATGAAGTGATTTGCGGCCTTATTGATCCGCAGGTCAGAGTTATTGATCAGACTGGAGAGAGATTGAGAGATGTGAGGTGGAGATGCAATGAGAGATGTGGATGGGAATGATGTAGTCTTTGTTTGGGTGGGAGAGCATCGAGAAGCTGTTGATTGGCCGGAGGGCCCTCGTGGTTCATTACGGGTGGGTGAAAATCTTGAGCAACCGCGGCTCAGCTGGCCCAAGTGACTTCCTCGCAGAGCTTTTTTCATGATCATGACAAGCGCTTCGTTCAATATTTCCTGCGTGAGCGTTTCAGCTGGGGACCTATAAAATAGGATTTTATATTCTTTAGGGACAGATAATGTACTTTACCTCCTGGATCTCAAATTCGCTTCTAAATGAAGACTTCAGGAAGGATTCCCTTTCATTTTTTCACTTTTTTTTCCCCATATGGTGGCTCTAATAGCAACTGGCAAATGGCTAATTGGCTCGGTTTCCTGCTTTCAACACAGTTCTATACAATCTTGCCTAAAAAATGGTTATTTCTTCTCCAACTATCTCAAATTCCTTCCAGTGACAATGGCAATGAGTCTATGGGCACCTCTTTGTGATCAGGCATAGCAATGAGGAGCATATGGAGGGAGGCCGCCTCCCTTTTATCCAGTGCAGACCAGCTCAGCACTTGAGAGCTGCCGCTTCCTGGCTCTCCTTCCAAGCTCTCCCCAGGTTGTCTCTGAGTCTCATCCTGCTGCCATCTGCCACTGACTTGGGCTCCCTCCAGAAAATCTGTAAAAAAAAAAAAAAAATGGAGCACCCTCTCTTCTCTGTAGTGGGAACCAGCATAGGGCCCAGTTTTCTCGCCTGCACTTTACTGTAAATGAAGCTGCCAGTGGCTTGAGCACCTCTGGCAAGAGCGACAAGTAACAGTGAATTCTGGTCATATAGGGAAAAAAACATAGTGGCATGATTCGATACTTCAAAGAAGAGACTTGAAATGGTCACATGTTCAAACCATCGCATGCCAAAATCCTTCAGTTCACACTCAGCATGTAATATGAGGCCATTTTCCTGGAAAATGAAAGTTTCACAAAAAGAAAAAAATCCCGCTCTCCTTGCTTTTATTATACTCCCTGTGATCGCAAAATAACTTTGGTGATTTCAAATAGTTCATTTTTTGTTAATTTGAAGTGAAAAACACAATTTCCTTCTTATTACCAGTGCAGGTGTTGAGGGAAATGCAGGAAATCAGGTAGTAATCATGCATGCAAGCAGTATTTGAAGGCAGCCTTGAATGTGATTTTCAAGTAACATTTTTTCCCCATAGCACATAAATAATGAAACGGTCTTTTGTTTCTGTGGCTCTTTGCTGTTATTCCCCATTTGGAGCACATTAAATGTGACCACCTATAAGCTTTGTTACTGAAAATGGATTAAGGTATGTAGCTTTTTAATGCTTAATAGCAGATCATGTTTGCATGAAATATGCTCAGCCTTTGGGTTGCAGAGACCTAAATACCTTGGAAATGTAGCACAATCTGTCTTCACTGCCTTCAGTCTGCCAGAGACGTGCATGCTGGGTAACAGTAAACAACCCAATAAGGTACTGTTACTAAACAGAAGACATGACACCAAAAATAAAGCCTTAAAGGGACCGCCGGATGGTAGCACAGCAGATTCCGTTTCAACCACACAGAACATTAATATTAGACAGTTCCACAAAACCCCGAGTGAGGTTCGGTGTCAGTCAGCGTGATAAACAGTTTTTGACAAGACTTTCAGCTACTTTTAGCTTCGCCACATAAAGGGAAACACTCTTTGTGGAATTGTCCAGTGTGAGCAGAAATCCTCGGCATCATGTGATGCAGAGCATAAAGCCCGATATTGATTTGTAGTTTGTGTGCAATCGCCTTATATTAGATTAAAATACCAACATATTGAATCTAACACGGAGGGCAAAGTTAACCTGTGCACTTTCATGTTTTTCACACACTTTGGTTTTGTTTACAGACGTGCAAAACGCCAGAACGGTGGGAGCCCAGAGCTATATTAAGTTATGATGGCCTGCATCCACATAATCTTGGACACTTCTGCTCTTTATTCACAGAGAAAACAAATAAATCACACTAATTCATCTCAGTCGGTTACATTGCTGTGAGGAAGAAGAGCTCACTGGTTGTTTTAGGCAGCCTGACAGCATTTAGTTAGGCACAGCACTGTACAGCGTGACGCTCTTGTTCAGGCCTTTGGTCGTGTGAAAAGCTCAAAATCTGTAGACTACCTCTTATCGGAACCACATCGCTTTGCTAATCAGATGCAGAGCTTGGGCCACGACTTGCAAAGTTGTCGCTGCTGCCCAGTTTTCTCCAGGACACTTGGAGTGGGTGTGTAGTGCAAATGTGTCTGAAACCCCATGCTGCGGCAACAGTGACAGCGAGGCTCCTCGTGCACACGACATTCCTTTTTAATGTATGAAGCGAGAGCAAATGCAACACTGATGAAACACTGAATGACAGTGATGAGCGATGGAATGAAAGAGAGTGGATGCGTGTGAACAAGGGAGAGAAAAGACAGGCGAGGGGAAGGTTAGGCGAGCACATCTGCGTGGACGTTTGCTGTGTTGAAATGAATCGCCCATCGAATGGCTATGTGCAATTAGCGGGCATTAAAAAAAATTTGCTCTTTGTGGATGTAATATGAAAAAAAAAGTTTCTTTCAAAACAGAGTCCAGCACAGGTGTCTGGGAGGTGACGGTGAGCTGGGATGACGCGCTCTGAGACGTGAACAAAAGAGGGCTCCTCTCCTCATAATATTGGCTTAGCTGAATAATTGAATTGAGGGGTTCGCTGGCAGCCATTCTGGTTTTCTTCATGTATATTGCAGACTGGCTGTAATCTGTTCTCAGGGAGCATCTCTGTCTGCCTGCTGCTGCTGAGTTTGTGGAGAAGATGTGAGGTGACAGAATAGGGCTCTGTCACCAGCGCCTCCATTATTGATAAAGTGGAAGAAAGCTCGGAGAGAGAATTTGAAAATCTGGAACACTGTGACGGGGAAAAAGTTTGTTCATGCCAACACACGGCTTGTTTCCTTTCCCCATGTGACTCATTAAATAGAACAAGACAGCTGATGGGATCTAGAGTTTCCTGTGAAGCACCTTGGGTTGAGCAAAGCGCGATTGTTGCTAGCAGGGGTAAGGTGTCGGTAAAGGGGAACATCTTAGATAGGGTTTCCTGTTGTACTTCTTCTCTGTCTCCTAAGATAAGGAGGGAATGATTGTACCAGTTCACTATGAGAAGCACTACTAAAGTTATTTATTGTCTTAGTAGTTTATGCTTTTTTTTCTTTCTTTTTTTTTGCTCCGGCTAGCAGTTCAAAAGAATAGCGCAGTGTCAATTTTTCTCCCATCTGCCCAACAGTTTGATCAGTAAAACCAAAACCGCCTTGCAACATAATTAGCTTATCTCAGCTGCCACTTTACTACATTCAATCCCCTATTTTGCTGTTTTCAGGATGTATGGCTTCAACTGTTGGAACATTCGAAGTTCAGTTCCACGTGTTGAAGACGTTTGCTGTTTAATTCTCTTTACATTGTTCCTTCTACTTTAGTCCCCACAGTCTTTCCCCGTTCTTGTCCCCCGCCTGATCAAGACAAACAACCGAGTGATTTTCCTCATTTACCCTTCATGTATTTCTCTCCCATAACAAGCGTGATTAGGCAGATGTTCGAAGCTGTCAAGAGCTGTCATATTTCAGCGCTGATTTATGAAGAAGCAGCACCTGTTATATTCTGAGACCGAAAGGATAGCATGAATAAAACAACAAAAAGTGGAAAAGACTGATTATTTTTGAAAGTCTTGGCCACTGGCCATTTGGATATGTTGATGGTGATGAATGTCATTCTATTGCAAATCCTAAATTGCATGTGTAGTGCTCTGCATGACGATAAACATGACCAGCAGAGTTGGTGTGTTGCGCTGGAGATTTTTAAGTGAGCCGTAACTAATCATTGACCCTTGTTGAGCCCCGTATTGATCCCAGGAAAGCACAGTCTTCTTGGCTAAATCTATAGATTACCAGTAAATCACATTGTGCACAATCCATAATGAATAGCCTTTGTATTACAGCTGTTGGATTGCAGGCTGATTGTGCTTCCACACCACACACAGCTCTGGGGTTGGTTTTGAAACATATTTTGAAAGCTCTCTCAACAAGGTCTCAGTCTAATTGCTTTGGCAATCATTGGTTCTCATATGGCCAAACAAAGTGAACAAAACAGAGAACTGCTCCAGGGTTTGAAATAACTTCTCACACCCAAGTAGGTGTGAAAAATCCATTTGCTCTATAGTTTGAATGCCAAAAAAACTGAACAGAAAAACACTGAGGTGATGCCAGTGAATGCAAAGTTAATTGCAGGAGAGAAATCTTAAGAGATCTTATTATGACAGGGTTTTTTTTAGCGTAAGTAAGGTTTGGGGATGAATATCAATAACCCCGACGTGTCGAGTGTTCCATAAACGGCCAGAAGATGATCTAAGGTCAGTGACAACAAGTTATCTAATGTCATGGCCATTGGGGCTGAAAAGTTACACTAACGTAGTACTGCCAAAACCTGCAGCTCCTTTAAATTGTGTCTGGAGGCTGATTCCACAAGCCTATAGACTCTCCTGTTAACATGTGATGAAAATAACATTTTAAATGAAGAAATATGGTCTCTTTAGCTACTTTTCCCCATCATGACAACTGTAGGTGTTTTTTTTAATAACTCATTCATTTAGACTTTGTACAGACGTAACATTGACGAACAGATGTGCAGTCACTGGCAGCTGTAGGCTGCTAGGCTTCATCTCAGCTAATCGGTGAAGTGGAACTCGTGATGATGATCATTGGTGCCTTTTTAAATTATATATATATATATTTTTAAAAAGTATTATCTGACAAATAGTTTGGTATTCCAGAAACATTTGCTTTGATTTGGTGAGTGGAAATTTAGTATTTTAGTAATAGGTTACTTAGCACTAATGCGCTTTGCTAACAAAGCAGATGACTTAGCACTTCCCCGTTTCTTGTGCTCCTTTAACAACAGCAGCCAAAATGTTGCGGTCCAAAATCACACACATAAAACAGTCTGTGATGCACAAACCACTTGGTTAGGATCAGACACAGATAAAGGTTTTACTTAGTACAATTGTGAGGCGTCACAATAGCTTTAAATACTTCACCCCACTTCCTGTCTCCAGCTATAAAGCTGCTGGCACACTTACAGTGAAACTGAACTTTCCCCAAACTACTACTAAAAAAAAAAAAAACACCTTTTTGTGTGTGCTCACTGTAGCTTCTGTATAGTTTGTTTATGCCAGTGGGACATCATTAAAATTAAAAAAGTAACTATAGCCAAGGGAGGCTAGAAATAGCATTGACAAACTCTCAGAACACTACAGTAACAACAGTAGTAGTCGAGGTGACTGAGCAACAAAGCCAGCAGGGAAAAATTAGTGACTCTCAGAGGCTGTTTGATTACTTTTAAACATGCAGATCTCCTCTAACGAGTGAAGGTGCCATATATTCAAATTGTGACCTATTGATTTTAACCGGAGATACAAATAGGAGCAATGAAAACAACGCACAGTACTGTTTTATGGACACCGAGCTTCTGGGCTTTCTTTTATTCCCTTTTTCTAATAAAAACCTAGAGGAAATGAAGTTAAAGCATTAATTATGCATGTTGCAGCCTTCAGATTATTTGCAGCAGGTGAGGGTTTGTTTTTAAGACTTACAGGACTGCAGGTTGCTTGTGTAGAAGATGGGAGGGAATCTCATTGTAGTGGTTTTCCATCTGCCTCTCATATTTCTCTTTAACCTCCCTACCCTTCTGTTTCTTCATCTCATACAGTATTTCTTCTAATAAAACCTGTCCCTCCCTCCCCTCCGCCCCTACCGCCTCTGTCTTCAGTTTTATCTCTCATTTTCTGGCACGCCTTGGTCTGTGGAGTTTGGTAAATAAGTTCATCCTGCATGTTAGCCAGGTCATGGCCCAGGCGCTCAGCTATGCGAGCCTGTGTGTTGCATTCAGGAAGCAGGAGGAGAAGGAAATTGATTGCCCCTTTTATGTGAGAGAAGGAGAAAATACTGTACCGTACCAGCCATCGCACACACACACACACACAGACCTCGCACACAAAGCCATGCTCACACACTCAAAACTCTCCATCTTCAAGCAGAGAACTGCAGCCAAAGGCGAGGAGAAAATACAGTAAACGAATAGCTCTTTACAGTTTTTATTTTCTTCAGTTTGTTCATTCTGCTGTTGCCCTGATAAGAACAGCACGGAAAAAGCAGAACGAGAGAAAAAAATATTTTTTTCTTTCCTTTGAAAGTGTCTCCTTTCTTTCCCTCCTTCGCCCTTTTTTCTCTCTTGTCATTTAACTGGTTTAAAGAAGCAATTTCTCATATTGAGCTGGTGAGGTGGGGTGCTCCATTGTGAGCAGACGTTTTCTTCATTCACGCTGGGTGTTGTAAGATTGCAGCGAGATCGATAATTGACTCCATTGGTCCCCGAGGACCGCTAACCAGAGATCAATAGAAGCAGTGTAGGGTCAGTTTTTACCCTCAGATATTTTACTGCGGGCCACCTTTATGTTTCTTTCTGTTTCTATTCTGCAGTGACACTTTGGGACTGTATAGTGTCAGGTGCAGAGAAGGAAAGTATTAACAAACACTCCACCCATCTATGGCTTTCTTTTTTTTCCAGGCCTATGCAAAGCACCTATAGCCTCAGTGCTGCACGTGGCCTGCACGAGAATTTGATTCACAAAATTAGATTTTCACCCCAGAGCATTGATTCGGAGAAGAGTGATGTGTAATCACTGCAGTGAAACCTAACAGTTATTTTTAAAAAGCACTGCAGGGAATTTGATACAGAGGCAGCTTCACGTGTGTGTGTGTGTGTGCGCACGTGTGTGTGTGTGTGTGTGTGTGTGTGTACTTGCGCATATGTAAACCACCTGTGTGCATGACGGAAAGTTTCCACTAAAACCTGATGAGAGAAGCCGCTTTGGTGCTGATTGCATCACTAGCTGTTGCCATAGCAACCTGTCCCCTCACTGCAAAGGTCTTCTGGTACAGCTACACTGATAGAGAGGCTAAAGCCCTCTTACCGAGGTGAGGAGAGAGAAGGAGACAGAGGGAAAGAGGGGACTGTTAAAAGCCGCCCGGGCAGGGAGCACATCTGTATTACTTAGTGTCAGCTGAAAAGAAAGGGTCCCTTTATTAAGAAGTAAGTGGAAGATGTCCCCTAGGAGTGCTAGAGGGTAATGAATTTAGAGTCATTCAACATTAATGTGATGTCGCTTCGATGCCACTGAGCTGTATCTCCCTCCATCAACTTTCCGTTCCTGATTTTCTGACAGTCAGTAGGTCATTAGTCAATGCCGAAGCCGCCGCGTGCGCATTTAATCTGATCACCGTACGACTGGCTTCACCTGAGCGGGGTATCCAGCACTTTTGCCATTTGTGCATCACTGGCCCCAACAGTCGCGGTTATCCAGCCGCTATTCTTGTCACCCATGTAAAGTTCAGTATTGTTAATTATTCATGCACACCTTCCTTTACCTTCCCTCTCACTTGCTTTTTTCCCCCCTCTAGCTGAAACAAACCAGACCGCTGTAAAATAATTCAAAAGTATGACAGGCCGAGCCTGACGTGTATTCCTTCCCTAAAGTAGCCACTTTGAGGTGCTTCTGTCAAGCCTTATTGGGTCTGAGTGCGTTCATGCTCACCACAACAGTCCATTTCTGCAACCCCTACTTTTGCTTTGTTTGAGGTAGATGCAACAAGGCAGCAAAACAATGAAACTGATAGAGCATTTCACCACAAACACAGGCTGCGGGACATATTGTTCACAGAGCACAGGGTAGACGGCGTCTCAGAGTGACGGGAACTTGCTGCTTCTGCGTCATGTTTATTGAATCTACGCGTCTCTGAATCTGTGTCGAAAAGCTAGCAGCTAAGACATGTTGCCCGGATAATACACGGTATAAAGAGGTATATATCCCTCATCCCACCGTGCATTCGATCAGATTCTGATTGATTCTGATACTCTGCTGTCCTGAAACGGTCTGCATGGCCTGCTTTTGTTACTGGCTGGATTAAAAAATCACTCTGTGTGTGTGTGTATATGTGTTTTGCTCCACAAAAGAAATGAACTGAAAAGTGCATCAGCCTAGTTCCATTCTAAATCCGAAAGCAGCAGAACTGGCAATAGAAGATGTGGAAAATTGCCACCAGAGAACCGTGCATTACTTGCTTTCAAATCACAAACCACATCGTTTTTCCACTGTGGCTTTAATCAGAACAGCACCGTCATTTTCCTTTCATAGGCACTGAGAGCCCCCCCCCTTAAATCTCTGACACCGTGTCACATTTAATGGGTGAGTCGTCCAAGCGCAGGGATGACATGTTACCTGGACTAGACGTTTGCCTTGACAGTCACAAACCGGACATGCTGTCTTTTCTTCCCAATGGGATTTTCTTCCCCTTGCCTCCAGTAGCAAAGAAAACAGCATGGAAGTGAAGCTTTTAACGCTGCGGGGCTTGGAGGGAGATTACCTTACACACTTACATGGACCAATGAGCATTCGCACATACACATATTCACACTCATTGCACTCACAAAAGACATTTGCACCAAGAATTGAAAAGCTTACATTTATAGTGAAAATGGCATAAGCCTGAGTGGGCTTTTGCAATTTTGTACACAAAAGCATGCACCTTCCCCGGCACTTAAAACAGCTCTAGAGGGTTGTTGACCAAGTCGGAAAGCTGGGACCAGGGTAGCTAGGTGCAAAATGTTACAGCTTTTTCTATTTCATATTACAGTTATAACCCAAAAGCAAAACAAAACATAGCATTAACTATTCTTTTGGTGTTTAGTACCAGCAGTCTAGTCCTTATTAATTACAAATAAACATTTTCACCGGCAGAGCAGGCTCTGCTGTCGGCCTACACATAACATGGCTTCACTACTCGACTAAGAGAAGACCTGTTAGTCGGAGTCACAGCTTTGTTGTTCTTGCAGTAAGTGGCTTCATCTGAAACCATGAGAACCAGAGTTTCTGGCATTAATGAGTGTAACACACTGTCTTTATGCTGGAGCACTGTGCTCAATTTTTAATATTGCGAGGCACAATTGACGCCGAAAAATCGATGCAGTCTAATAAATAATCCATGTTTAAAATCGCTGATCTTTATTGGCTCATTGGAATTGTTCAAAATGAGCCGAGAGGCACCGCTGTGGCAGCAGCGACAGGACACATACAGATCAGGATGTTAGAAAAATGTTTGGCTGTGAGTTTTAATTGAATAAAGTTTGTTTTGAGTTTGCTTTTGTAGGGTCTCGGCTGAATTCAGACCGACTCATCCTGTCCCCAGCATCCTCTTCCTCTCAGCTGATGTTTCAGTATTACAGACAAACTGTGAGGGGCTGGGTCTGTGACCCAGCGTTTTGTGTGTATTTTGTATTTGTGATTTCTTATGTTGCATTGAAAGAATGTTTAGTTTTAGGATCATTATCTGGTCGTCTCAAGTCTTTTCCTGTGCACCATATGGTCTTGTTGTCAGTATCTTACTATCAGTTATGCCTGTGTTTAAGGCTCTCTTATTGGTTCGTCATGTTGAAGCTGCGTGTGTTAGTCTGTCATGTTTCATGTCTGCATTTCTATGATGTCATGCGTGTGTCGTGTCTGTGTCCTGTTACGTTTCCTGTTTTATTTTGAAGAGGTCTTGTGTTTTTTGGCTGTGTCTCAATTCCTAGGACGCATCCCTCGTGGGCCACATTTGTTGGCCGATTACGTCACAATGACGTGACCTAGGCTG
Organism: Pelvicachromis taeniatus; assembly: GCA_015108175.1. Classification (NCBI taxonomy): domain Eukaryota; kingdom Metazoa; phylum Chordata; class Actinopteri; order Cichliformes; family Cichlidae; genus Pelvicachromis; species Pelvicachromis taeniatus. Next base: position 19,748 of record VURO01037347.1, read on the forward strand.
TCCCAATTCGTAGACTCCTACAAATGCGGCAGACAAATGCGGCCTACATTTCCCCGAATCTGTAGGATGGGTCTGGTATATCCTACGTGGCCCATCATATCCCAGAATTCATAGCGCGGCCCAGCCAATTCTAGTTTCCACCACTGCAGCAACGTAGACGGTAAAACGGAGGAGGTGGGAGCGGTAAGGGCGGGAACAGCTGATGACGCAAATCTGAAGGCTAGACCGTCCCATTTCACAAGCCTCTCACTTCCGGTCTTCTCGGCCTTCGGAGGACCCAGCCGACATACGTCGCCTCGGCTACGGCCCACGAGGGATGCATCCTAGGAATTGAGACACAGCCTTTGTTCATTGTTTTGGTTTCACTTTCCCTGTGATGTCACGATGTTCATTTCAGTCAGCCGTGTCTCCATGTGTTTCCACTTCCCCTGATCAACTCATGTGTGTATTTAGCTTGTGTGCTTTCCTCCAGGTCGTCTGTGCTACCTACCCCACATCATAGTCATCATCTTGTGTTTAGGTTTTTTCTCATTTTGCCTTCTTTGAGGTTTGTGAGTTTCAGCCCCCAAAATAAAGGCTTGCTTTTTGTTCAAGTTTAGGCTCCTGGTGTGTGTCTGCACTAGGGCTGGGCAAAACGATTATCTTCCGAATCGATTAATCTAGTGATTAATTTTTGGATGCATCGATTAATCTAATGATATATGTTACTGCTAAGCAGCTTAAATTAGTTTTGCATTTACGGAGGTTGGGTGTTTATCTCTGAGTGTATGTCTACGTGGGGGGTGTCTGGATGAATTAAAGGGTAAAAACCAGCGTTAGTAAAAAAGTTTAAAACTTACGGTCGTTTTATGATCGGCCATTTCATCCTTACAAAGCCGGAAAAGACTGAATCACTTCCTTTTCGGTTAAAATATCCCCATACTGTAGAACTGCGTGTTCGGGGGGCGTGGTTTAAGTCGACATGTTACCGCTACTAGCTGCCGCCATGTGTTTTTTTGAAAGTGACGACGCATCGACGCAAATTTTTTACGTCGACGTATTTTACGCGT
>VURO01037348.1:0-17500 GCA_015108175.1 Pelvicachromis taeniatus
GCTGCGGCTGCAGTAATGCGGACGCTGCATCGGTCTGTTGTGGTGAAGAGAGAGCTGAGTGTAAAAGCCAAGCTCTCAATTTACCGGTCAATCTTCATCCCTACCCTCACCTATGGTCACGAGCTGTGGGTAGTGACCGAAAGAACGAGATCGCGGATACAAGCGGCGGAAATGGGCTTCCTCCGAAGGGTGGCTGGACTCTCCCTTAGAGATAGGGTGAGAAGTTCGGCCATCCGGGAGGAGCTCAGAGTAGAGCCGCTGCTCCTCCGCATCGAAAGGAGCCAGTTGGGGTGGTTCGGGCATCTGATAAGGATGCCTCCTGGACGCCTCCTGGGTGAGGTGTTCCGGGCATGTCCCACCGGGAGGAGGCCCCGGGGCAGACCCAGGACACGCTGGAGAGATTATATCTCTGGGCTGGCCTGGGAACGCCTTGGTGTTCCCCCGGATGAGCTGGAGGAGGTGGCTGGGGAGAGGGAGGTCTGGGCTTCTCTGCTTGGGCTGCTGCCCCCGCGACCCGGCCCCGGATAAGTGGAGGAAGATGGATGGATGGATGGCAACTGCAAGAACTCTGATTAGCAGATACAGAACACAGAATCTGTAACTTTCTGGTATGAACACCACGTCGTAATCAGTGGTAAAACCTGTCCAAATGTAGGATCGTTTAGAAAAAACAGGCAGAGGTAGAAAAGTCTCTGCACCACCAGCATGTTTTTGAAAAATGGATAAAACAGAGGCAAACGTCACCAACACATCAGACATGTTGATGGGACACAATAGACCAGAAAAATAAAAAGATGGCAGGTGCAGTCATCCCGTAGTTTAAACACTGAGCAACGTTTCCTGAAAGCAAAAAGAGCCGTAGCCAAAGAAATTAGTAGAGAGCGATAAGATGAGAAAGAAGGAAAAGAATAACAAAACCTTGAATATTTTTGGCTCAGCAGGCAGATAATCAAAACATCACGGACTTCATAATGACACAGATTAAACAGAGTCGGGGTCACAGTAAACTCTTTGTCCACACAGTTTTAGAGACTCTGGAGACAAAGCAATGTCAAACCATTACAGCTCTGTAAATGTGTCTGGAGTGCCGTAATGTGCCGTAAACTCCATGTCACATCTGAGGCCGCGGCACTAAACCAACCGCCGTGCAGCTGCTCAGTTTCTTTGCCCAACAGCCACGCGTGTCCTGGTTTCAGGCCTCCACCAGCCTAACGTGAATAAAAAGTCTCATAAATAAACCGCCTCGTGTCTTCCTTCTTCAAGTACGGAGGCAATAAACGTAATAATCGTAATAACCGTTTCAAAAAAAAAAAAAGCTGCAGCATCATTGTGGTAATACAGATATTTGTCTATCTGCTGCATCTGACCCTGTCCACGTAAAACACACAGCTGCGAGCACTGTGACGGACAAATGATCTGTTCTTTCTCACGTCTCATTTAGAACAATCTGACAGGGGTTTTTAAGGAGGTCATAACTACCCAGCAAGCGTACGGGTGGGTGATCTATTAGTAAAGGCTCAGATTTATAGCAACAGCATAGGGCAGCCTGTTCTCACCATCTAGGACATCAAATTTTGCCCTTTTGTCAAAGCTTCCTGTCATGGTCCTGGGTCATTCTGACCCAGCGTTTTGTGTGTATCCTTGTTACTATCGAATATACGAGTTTGTATGTACTTGTATGTATTCTGATAAGATTTGCTAGTTGTTAGGTTTTGGTTCTGTACTCTGTCCAGTCCTGTCAGGTCTCTGTGTTTTGTCTCTGTGTCTTGGCATGTGTGTTGAGTTTCCTGTTTTACTTTGAAGGTCCGTGTCTGATGTCAGTGTGTTGTGTTTTGCGCTCTCCCTGTTTTGTCAGGTTAAGTGACGCACTGGGTTATAAAATAATAAGATGGGTCTGTAACGCACACATCATAAAAATGATAAATGACTCCACGCTGTCAAATTGAAAAACAGAAAATAAGGGTCACATTTCATATTTCAAGGGATGCCATCCTGACGTCACCACCGTTCCTTCCTTTCAACATCTGGTCAGGTTTAGGCTTAAGGCCCAAACTTTTCCAGCAAGTGAAAGTAAAACAAAAATCAAAGCAAGCACACAGGTCCTGTGAGGACAGGACTATGCTCTCCTGACAAACCACTCCTCCAGCCCTCCAACCGCCTGCTGACTTGTCCCTTTTTAAAGGTTTGCCATTATCTCTCAGCAACCAATATTCCCGCAGCCCACAGCCAGTGGCAATGATGGCGAGAAGCAAACAGCATCTGACACAACTGGAGCATTTGATGCCCTAAATGAAAATGTTTTGGTTTAGGCAGAGAGCGAAAACTTCTTTCACAACTCCTTAAAGCCACTCCTTGGCTCTTGAAACCCGAGATGTCTCCCAAATCCTGGAACCTGTTGACACGTTTCCTTAAATAACCTCTCAAACTCTTTTAAGTAACTTTCAAACGAGGATCACAATTCTCGAAACATCTGGAACACCTCAGCAATCCCTCACATATCTTCATCTGACTTCTTCAACAAATGTTAAAACATTGTAACAAACTCCATAAGAGGCATCTGGAAGAAGACCAAAAACAAATGACTTATAACACAAAAAGCTACATTTGATATCACCTCGAGTTCAAGCTCTAAACACTCCTGGGAAAGACTTACTCTTCTCCAGGACTCTAACCCCATTTAGATGTGATGAAAACTCACCTTAAACCAGGGCTGGCAAACGTATTTTACGGCCACATACAGCCCACTTTGATCTTAAGTGGGCCGGACCCGTGAAACTGTCACATATTTAACCGTTTTTCTACACGATAAAGAAAAAGCTAGTGTGACAAAGACACAAATCTGTCCGTGCGTCTCTTTGGACTTAAATTGTATGAAATAAATATGTAAACTTACAGAAAGCGTAGACCAAGTCACAGATTCAGAAATCAACTTGTCCTTTATTGCTTCCATTTCCACATTCACCTTTACATTCAGGTCCATTTCTTTCACTTCCACCTTTTTGCTGCTTTTCTACACATTCAGTTCTCCATTTCAGCCCGATCATCACTTCTTCTCTTCTCACAGTGCTTTCCTCATTTATTCCAGTTTCCCCGTTATATTCATTCGTTTTATGGTTAATATAGTAAATCTCAACCTCTTATGTTCACACAGAGAGAAGATTATGTTTCTAAATACAAAGTCTCCAACTCAAACAGTTACATCCTCATTCTGATAGTTTGTAGTTGTATGGACGCTTGTATCCATCGCTGAAAAAAAAAACCCTCGAGGAGTTTTTCAATCGAAATTTAAGGTTCTCATCTCAAAATAACTCAAACTAATGCGAACAATAACTTGGGATTTTGAGTTTTTAAGTCAAAATTTTCAGATAACCAGAAAATTTGAAGTATGTCAAATTTAGTTTAGTTTATATTTTGCTTTCGTCTGTGGTGGAAACAAGCTTCCATAGACGCCTACTGTGAGAAAAACCAATCTGACGTGAGGGTGAAAATTGAATGTGAGCGTTGTGTGACTCATTAAGCTGGAGGCTGAAAATGCTACACAAAATAGAAACAAAGATTCAGCCGCAAAAGTCGTACAAACAAGGAAACGTGAGAGACGAATGAAAATGGGAATATTTACAGAAAAGGGCCGACTCACAGTCTCAGTGAGTGCAGCTGGTCATAATGTGGAAAACCATACTGTTACATGATTGCACTGAAACAGACGTCAAAATGAAACACGAGCCGTTGAAACATTTACGCATCAGCTCAGCAGGACAATAAAAGACTTAAGCAATACTAATAAATCCCAGACATAGTTGGAGTCGGCTGATTAGACGATCAGTACTGTGACATTACTTTTCTATATAAGAGAAAAAACCCACAATGCCTCATTTATTTTGTTTTCTCCAATATTTTGACCGAATTGATTGAAGTTTTTAACTTCATGATTAACTGTCACCATATAAAACATTTCTTGAGTACAAAATAAAAAATTCATGAATATATTCTTAATGTGGTAAATTCGTTTGTTTTTGGATCACTTTTTTAAAACCCCCTCCACATCCACATGCATTTCTAATCCAGATTAGTTGTTGATATTTTCTTGATATTAACATCAGGATTGTATCTCTCAGTTTGATTTGTGAATATGATGTGAAAAGCCGGTCCTGGATCCACACGAGGAACCGCCTCCACCTCCAGCAGAGGATACCTGATTCAACACAAACGTGTATTTCCGTTGAATGTACTGCTTAACAGTACTATTCTTATTATTTCAGTGTTTCAGAGTATTTAAAGTGTAATCTCAAGAAAACAAACTTCCCATGTGTCGAACAACCACGGGGTTTCTTGGCCCATGTAAAGTGCAGAAGACAGAAGAAGGTGAATTTATCTCAAAGAAACTTTGTGTGGTTCAAAATCAATTAAAAAGTGAAGAAACTGTTGGAGTGAAACTCTTGTGCCATCGCAACAAGCGTCTTTTCTTCAGACCATTAATACTGTACACATCCTTTTCAGGTGACTGATGTGGTTAATTAGGAAGTGTGCTTTAGTGCATCGAGTGAAATGCTTCAGGCGAGAGTCGCTGAGACTCACGTTCAATTATTCTGTGGTGTCTAACGTCCATCTGCTAACCGCTACGTCAGTAAACCTTCCTGTCCATCAAGCAGTCTCAACCAGTGTCAGACTGGATTCTCCATCAGCTCCCGATGACGTGTTGAAATCCTCTTCGTCTTCCTCCTCATCGTCCCCTTCGAAGATTGCAGTCATTGGGGCTGCAACGAGGCGGCAGCGGGCGGCAAAGCGGCGGCTGGCCGAGCAGGGAGGAGTGAGGGAGCGAGGGCGCATGGAGGAGGATGAGAGGAAGAAGAAGGGAGAGGAGGAAGAAGATGAGAAGAAGAGGTTATTATGTGGCAGATCCTGTTGCCGCCATTCGAACATCGTGGAGAAGCTCTGAGCGCATGGAGATGTGGGCGGTCGCGGGACGTCAAGAGTCCGGTGGGAACTGATGTCGGCTGTTTCTCCAGGGGGGGGGGAGCTTGTGGAATTGACTGGGTCTGATGACATGCGAGGTGGTGGCGCACCATGAAGGTCGGTTGCTGCAGTGGGAGAAACAGCTTTCCGAAGTCGCTCAACTGCTGAGATTCGAGATGAAGAATCAGGCCGACTGCCCTTCCTCAGCAGGAGAGCCTTAAAGCTCTCGCTTCTTGCTGACCTTTGACTCTTGAGCGCTGCGGGTCGCATTAGTTGGGAGTCAGTGGCAGTCACCGGAGGGGAGGGGGAGGAGGACGAGGAGGAGCATGAGACGCGATATTTGTCTTCTTCTGCATCCCGTCTTCCAAGCATCTTCCTCTTGGACCTGACACAAATGTGACAGAAAACAGTGAACAGTAGTAACTGTATATCTACATATCTGCACCGCATTACATGGTTGCTCTAGTTCTAGTTCACGTCAAGAGGCAACTTCTAGAAATTAAGAAAATGACATAAACAACAAAAGCACAGGTTCCTAAGAAAATGTCTGATATAGGGCACATGAACAAAGACATGACACACGTATAGGAGAAGCTTGTTATCTGGGGATCAAGGAAGACATACAGATTAGTCTTTGAGGAAGATCAGGTTGCGAGTGTAGCAGTGATACTCCTGGCATCTATCTGGAGGTTTGAATCTACCTGTGGCTCTGACAACCAGGTAATGTCTGGAGATAGTTTTGTACTCTACCGTGTGTTGGACTGCTTGATCACAACTTCGTTTCCCAGCAGGAAAGATGTGTTCACTTCCCAAACGGACTTTCTCGGTCTGTAATTATTGTGTATGCATGAATCCCAGTGATCCTGACTCCTCCAGTCTACATGCCAAAGTATCGTTGGGCAAGAAAGCGAACGCCAAATAACTTCTGATCTGTCTGAGTGTGAGTGTGTGTGCTTGAAGGCATAGACTAAAGTCCTGGACGGATGTGTTTGTGAATGGGTCGCGGAGGCTTGTGGATGAGTGCGCAGTTAGCATAGAGAAATGCTACATAAGTACCACTACCACATCTCTGGAACAGGAAGTTAGTTGGATTCTTTAACAGCTACAACTTATTCCAAGGAAAAAGCAAAGAAGGAAGGGACAGTTTCTATAACAGGAGAATAATAAGGACACGACACATTTATCGACTAATTAGAGGCTTTACCTGTAGTCAGACCCCAACTATCAGGGCATTCATGCTGTACCTTCCCATACAGCACTGCTCCGCAGAGTCAGAGGTAGGAATCAAGCAAACAAGTGAGGATGAGCTTTAAAGGTTGTTACAGAAGACGCTGCTTGGTATACACTTTGTGTTCCTACCTGTGAATGATCGTAAATAGATCCTCTGTGGTTCGCGGACGACCAGAGACGAACATCTGATCTGCCGAAACGCTGCCAAACACATCAGCTGGGAAGGAAAGTGAAACAAAACCGGAACTCCAATTATTCATTTCACAATTTCATTAAACATAAATTGAAAAGATGAAGAACACAAGAGCAAGAATAATCATTTTAAGGGTATAAAGATGCCCGTATGCTCTGCAGATGGCACTCGCAGACACGATGCAGCTGCAGTATTACTGAACATCGTATTGTAGCTTACACAGCACCTGCATACTTGTGTCTACTCTCACTGCTTGTTTGGGCAGGAAACTTGGCCTACTTTGCTTCACACCTGCACAAACATAAGCTCAGCCTACATTTACTGAACGACTACTAAGGCCGGTACTGGGGACAGCTAATACAGAAAATGCTTACTTAGTTTCACCAAGGAGTCCATAAATTATACATTTGAGCATTTGGAGAACAATATACAAGGATGTGCTAACTTTAGCTGCTATAATGCACAATAGGCTCACTCCCCACCACAATCTGAACCGCATAGGCTAAGAAGCGAGATCGGTGGTCTTGTTTGAACTTACCGTCCTGAGGACTGCTAGCCTCCTTTGACTTTTCTCCTCCTCGCAGAGCTCCAGGCTCCTCTTGTCGTTCACCTGGCTCTTGTATCAGAAGGTCTGGTAGTGACAGTTCCCCCCGCAGGCTGTCAGTGGACAGTGCGCTGCTGAGTGAGTACCTGCTCCGACCAATCAAAGTGAAGGAGCTGTCAGAGTCACTCGTCTCTCGGTCCCAAACTTTAGTGACGTCCATCTTCTGCCTTATTTGCACTGTCCTGTCTTTTCTTACATCTCTCTCGTCTCCAGATGAGGACGAAGAGGATGAAGAGGACGACGATGACGAGGATGATGGGGAGGGTTCCATTTTTGCTGACATCATTAGCAGCTGCCTGCCTGGCCTTCTCTTCCTCTTTTTCCTTGCTTTGTCTTTTTTCTTTGTGCTGGATGACATCATCATCATCCTTGCCATGTTAATCCTTCTCTCTTCCACACTTTCCTTAATATCTTCCTCCTCATCTTCAGCTAGTGATGACCTCATCATCCTCCTCTGAAATGGTGCATCATCCTGATAAAGTTTTGTTTTGATATCACCACAACTGGGGTGTGTTCCTCCGGTTTGGGTGCCTTCTGTCCACGTGGAAGTAGTTCTTTGGCCCTTTGAGTTCCCTAATGTGCTACAGGTAGCCACGCCCATGATCCTGGAGGAGGCATAGGTTCCATACATTCCCATGGCCCCTAGGGAGTAGTTGGGCTTCAAGGTACCCAAGGTTTCATTCAAAGCGTTTCTAGCCACCGTGGTCCCGGTGCCTACGGTTTTCAAGGTGCTACTGCTGGCGGTGGTGCACTGAGTCTGTGACACACCACCAGTCCCAGAGTTCCCCAGGGAAGCCCCACTTGTAGTTTTAGATGGAAAGAGTGGTTTGGTTGTTTTGGGTGAGGTCAGTGAGAGATCTGGTTTCTTGTGCAGAATTGGTGGTTTTGTCCGTTGAGGGGAGCTGGCAGGTGAGCGCATGGCAATATTGGCAGATGTTGTGTTAATTAGGTATACAGGTGTTGCTGAGTTATCACTGGTGGAGGCCAAGTGCTTTGGTGACGGTGGACTATGGGTCACATGTTTGTGTAAAGGTGTGCAGAAAGAATCAGCAAGAAGCTGTGACTGGCGGTTGAACCCTGGTGAAAATGCTGTACTTTGTCCATCTAGTTCTCGTGTGGTGTTGGGGGATGCCGTGAGACCCAGAACGCAAAGACCAGGCTTCTTTGGTGGAACTGGCTTCTCTGGAGAGTGGAGCTTTCTTGGGCTACTTGGCTTCAAGTCCCTGTTACAGTGTTTCCTATCGACATGCTTCAATTCTCCGTCAGCAACACGAAGCGACTGCATTTGTGATTTGTTCTTGTCATTTTGCTCCACTTCCTCTTTGTCCTCTAACAGCATTTTTCGACATTCTCTTTGAATCTCCGCAAGTTCTGTGAGCTTAGCCTCTGTTAGCACTGTCCCTATAATGTTTTGTCGTAAAGACATAGGTTGACTTATTGTGCTGATGTGGTTATTGGCAGTCTCATAAGACATTTTGACCCATGGACTCTCAGAACCGGAGAGTTCATTGTTAGCTAGTGTAGCATACATGTCTGAATCTTTCTTCCTCTGTTCACTGGACTGTCTGCATTGAGGAGTTCCACCATTCCTCAGCTGAAGCCCAAGGCTTCTCTTGCTAGCAGTGTTGTGAATAATGCTTTGTGAGCTTTGAAGACTGTTAAAATCCAACTCGTCTGCCAAAAGCTCAGTTTTTGGCAGACGAGTACACGAATCATCACCTGATTCGTGTACAGGTTGTTTCATTTCAGCAGTGTCTGGGCTGTGAAGGCTAACATTAACTGAGGATGCACTTCCTGTATTATCTTCATTGTTTGCAACATAACAGATAGCATTTTCTGACCCTTGTTCGGCTAGCTTAAAACTGGTGTTGGCTAGGCAATCAAGATTTTCTTTAGTCAAGTCAGCCAAGACGTGTTGGGCTTCTTTGATTGGTAGATCCTGGTTACCATGTTTACCAACAGACAACAAAGTGCCAGCATCGGTCGATGTGCCATTGGCTGTCAGGACTTCCTGGTTCTTGATAGAGCGGAGTTTGACACCCTGCAGAGCCTGGGCAGTTACCAAAGGGCAGGGGTACACTTTGCCATATTTGTTTGGAAACACGTCTGGGATTGGTTGGGAGAGGACAGAGGCAAAAGTTGTGGGGAGAATAGACAAAGGAGGGAGAGGGGGAGGTGGTGGTGGTGGAGGGAGGTCAGCAATTGGCATGTCTGGGAGTTCTGAACATGGGGGGGGAGGGGGAGAAGTTGGAGGAGGAGGGAAGTTGTTGGACGATGACTCTGTAAATACCAGATCATGATGGGAAGTCTGCCTGACAGCGTAGGAGTAGGGAGGAGGAGGAGGCCGGGAGAAGGGAGGTAGAGGGGAAGGCCTGGCAAGGGATAATGGTGGGAGAGGAGGAGGTGGAGGGGGCAGAGGAAGGGATGATGGTGGAGGAGGAGGAACAAGAGAAAGTTTAGTGAAAGAACAAGGAGCAGGTGAGCAGGACTGCAGTGGAGGAGGAGGGGGAGGAGGAAGAGTTTCATGAATGGGAGAGCAGGAGAGTGGAAGCAAAGAAGACTCAAGTAGAGGAGGAGGAGGAGGTGGGGCAGGAAGATGAATATGTTTGGCAGAGGAGTCTGAGGATGTGCAGGACGAGAGGGAAGAGGTTGAAGAAAATGAAGACGAAAGGGAGGAGAAGAGTGAAGACTTCCTCTCTGGCACTGCTGGCTTTGGTCTGCCTTCACCTCGAGACCTTGTCCTAGGCAGGGAGGACGCGACAGGGGAGAGGGGGGAGGAGGTAAAGCAGGAAGAGGAGAAAGGTGAGGTTGGGGGGAGGGAGAACGCTCCAGGACTTGTTGTGAGAGGGGAGGATGGGATGAGGGGTGAAGACACTGGCGTTCCAGGAGTTGGAGTGTTAGACTGACTAGAGTACCCGCTGGAGGGCGAAGCAAGTCGCTGAAGCCCAGCCACCGAAGAGGAGGCTGGAGGTTGGTGCTTGAGAGTGAAAGTCAGCCCTTCCTCCTCTGAACCTGGAGACCCAGGGCTGAGGGGAGTTGGCTCGAGGTTGGAAGGAGGAGAGTCAGAAGAGGTTGACGCCTGGCAGTCTGGGCTTAGAGACTCAAAGGTGGAAACTGTACCACAGTTAAGCCCACTTTGGCGTCTTTTGGTGTTGCTTCGGGGCACCCAGGGGTCCTGAAAGTTCTGGGGGGATGATGCAGGTGTGTGCTGCATGCTACGTTCCAGGCGGGGGCTGCGCTCCACCTTGGGACTAGAAGAAGAACGCGAAGATTTGCTGCGACCTGGCCGTCGCCTCAATGAATCGGAACGCAACGGCGGAGGAGGTGGACGCTTGGACTTGCGAAGGGAGATGCTGCGGGTGACAGAACGAGAGTAGCAGGAGGACGTGCTTGACTTCCTTTTCTCCCGGTTTAGCGAGGGAGAGGACATCTTCACAGAACGCAAGGAGCTGCTATCAGTGCAAGAAGGGGAGGAGCGACCAGAGGAGAGGAGTGGATCGCAGTTCCAACCTTCGTCAGAAACACATCTGATTTCCTGGGAAATTCCACTGTGGACACTAGAGCTTGGAGAGAGGGTTTTGTAGCTCCACGTCTCTCCAGGACAGGAACAACCATCTGAGAAACACTGCTTTGTGGTTGTCAGGTCATCCCGTGCTGGGTAATGAAACTGCGTCTCTGGATCAGTGATGGGGGAAGAGGGACGAGAGCGGGGCGAAGAAAGGGTCTCATTGTTGGGCTCATCACTGGGGGAAGCCCACTCTAAATGCAGGGCACAACTTGCAGATGACATAACAGGTGAGGAAGGAGAGGAGCAAGAGGAGGAGGAAGGAGACTGTGGCATTACTCTGGCAGTGGGGTCAAAGGGCAGCAGGGGGTGAAGATCGCTGGGGAATCCCTGTAGGTCCTGTGATTGGAAAAGAAAACAGTAACAAAAAAGAGAAAATTGATTTAAAAGGTGTTCCACGCATTTGTACCTGAGCACAACGTGGCTTCCTCAAAAAGCCTGTACAGGACATTTAGTGTGGAAATCCAAAGTATGGGGCACGCTTATTCTACTGTCTTGATATCTCGCTTCTACCCAGCTGACAGTGAGCAACAGTAACTTAGAAAGGTCAACACATGAAAGGCTCTGAGCATCGCTATGACAGTCTAGCTCTGGACCGTCTTACCTCTGACTCGTGTTGGCTGACACGAACATGCCAGTCATCTGGAAACTCCTGAAACTTATGCTTTGATTTTATTAGTGTAATAATGAACTTACCTGGTAGCAAGATGAGGAGGTGCTGAGAGTCCTGTAGGATACACTGTTACAGCTGGCCTCGGAGTTCAGGGAGGAGTTGGTTGCCAGACGGGGGAGGGTGTGGCTCTCCAAGGATGGTGAGCAACAGGAGCTGGAATGGCTACCAATAAGTGGGGAGGAGGTAAGGGAGGCCATGAGGCTGGACAATCCCTCTCCTTTAGGGGCTCGGATTCTCCTTGTTGACAGCTGCTCCTCTTTTCTTAGATCTCCCTTTTCCTCCACCTCCATGCTCCTCTGCTGACGAGGAGAGGTACATTCAGATGCAGGTCGACTCACAGTGGAGAACGGACCGGGGAGAACGTCAGAGGGAGACTTTGGGAGGGCATCATCTGGTATCCCAGTAACTGTCTTGCGGCGGCTCAGTTTCCGGGGTCGTCGGTTTAGCGAGTCAGCATTGGAAAGTGTTCTTCGAAAACTGGCTTGGCGATCAAAACTCTCACCTTCAGTGTGAACACACACAAAAAGACAACAGTCAAGGCACGAGAAGCCAAGTTGCTAGTCCGAATCCACGATCAGTCCTGTTGTAGCTGACTTAAACCTCACATCATATCCCATCTCTGATGTGTCCAGTTACTTACTCCCTTTAAGGTCTTCAAGATAAGCTTTGGGTGAAAGAAAAATCTCAGGTAGGATCTAAAGCTATAGCTGATAGTTAAATAGTTATATAACAAAAGTTCATCAATCCAGATGAAAATGGTGGCAGTGCACCTTAGATCTCAACTCTTGGTCCAGAGTTCATTCTGAAAAGGCTAAGGTAATTTACCAAGTCCCAAGATTTGGGTGAGTTAAGTCAAAGCAAAGCCTCAAGCCTAAGTCAAACTTCAAGTTGGATTTGGGTTAAGTCTAACTTAAGTTTCAAATCTGAGTCCTGTCCATATTCCAGATTTTAAGACTTAAGACTTAAGATAAGAAAAGCTTTCAGGTCTGCTCTAAATTAGACAAACGTCCTATGAACATCAGACTGATTTGAGTCTAAATATAAATCTCAAGTTTAGGTCTGGTTTTGGAACCGGATGCGGGACTTCAGAGTGTCAGTGTAGACTATACGGCAGAAATACATTTGAGTCAGCAGAATCTGGACCCGAGTCCAGCTGTACCTGTTACATTGATAGGAACAATGTCTGCTGCGACTGCTTCGGCCTGCTGCCTCATCCTCTCCTCCGGCGTTGGAAGTCGAGGGGGCGGTTCCATTTCCATTTCCACTTTTGGCTCATATGTTTGCTCATCGTCATCCCAACAGGAGGTGAGATGGACTGGATTCAGGACCAGTGGTGTCAAGGGTCGCCTGTTGTTCAAGATGAACATCTCATCTTCTTCTGAGGATGTTGTGGACTTACAATGAAAACAGGCAGAAATGAACATTTAGAAATTGGGTTTTATTTAGTTAAATCTAGTCTAGCAGAGCTGGGGTCTAATCTAGCCTGGAAGGGTCAAATTAAACCTGTGAGTAGCTGAATTCATTCCAAGGCGGAGTCTTGTCTAGTCCAGCTAATTTAGCCATAAAGGGATTTCATGTGAGCCAAGAGATTAATTAAAGTATGAACCCGCTAAGACTTCCAATTTGTTGACTGTTAGGGTAAAAAGCCTGTTTGGGTGTAACTGTAACTACTCTAGTTTGATCTAATCGAGTGTACTACAGACATGTTCACGCCATGTTTACCTTTCTTCTCCAAACTGAAAACTTGAAACAAACTGAAAAGCAAGACTTAGAGAAAAAGTCCAAGACTGTGGACCTCTGAGGAGGGTTGAGAACATGAGGGAAGGATCAAAGAATGAGAAACACAAACCAAACGTTAATCATTGACTGTAACAGATGATCTATAGATGCAAAACAGTGGCAGACGATGTGTCAGTACTTCAGTTTGACCAGCAGATGGAAATAAAACACAAACGTTCTGCTCTGATTGCAGAAACTGTTTTAAATGAGGAAACTGTCTAAACAATAAATAGACATAAAAATCCAGGATCCTTTAAATATACGGGGAAATTAAGTCCTTTAAGAAGCTGTTGTCTCAAATATTTTACACTGTGACAATAAAAATAGGTTACAAAGTTACCAGTACCACTTGTTCTGTCAGCTGTAATGGTGAGCACGCTAGGCCGATAGAACTGAGTTTGCAGGCCGCGAGTCAGAGACACCGAACTGCTGTCTCTGACTTCAGCCTCATTAATAAATATCACTGCATGTGTATTAACATCTTTACATGTTTCTCACCATCTTCCTGCTTTTGTCCCTCCACCCTCGTCGTGTGGTTCCGTCTGATTGGTTGATGCCGGAGAAGGGAGCACAGGTGGGTTTGAGGGGGCGGGGCTGAGAAGCACCCGGGCCGCTGTAGCCATGCTGAGTCAGCCCATTACATGCTACAAACACACCATGATGACAGAAAGTGTTGAGTACATGAGAACGACTGTGTGAGCTCTGCTGCAGTGATCAGCTGGGCTCAGCGGGGGAGCTCAGCCGTCGTCCTTTGTGTTTTCTCGCCGTGACATGTGGCGCCGCAGCTGCTGCTGCGGTGCTGCAGAGCGTGCTGCATGCAGACCCTGCAGCACGCTGCGGTCTGCTCACAGGCTGCTGTCACCTCTGAGCTTAATTACTCCTCTGATAAACATCAAAGAACCAGGATTTATGGCCTCGAGCGAAGGAAACGGAACATTTATAAAAGCTTAAGTACTTCACTGAATATTCAGGGACTTAAAGTGCAGATTTACTGCAGATCTCAGAGACGAAAGCATTTAAAGAGCCAACGATGAGGATCTCTTTAAACAGGCAGCTGAGCTTCAGTCTTTCCTGGCAGATGATAAACAATGTGAGCCTTAGAGACATGACAGCGTCATACACATTAATGATCTGCCACTGCAGTGAGGAAGACTCTGAGCATCTCCACCTTCAGCCCATACAGAGCAATATGAAGAGTGGAGGAGAATACGTGTTGTTTCAGCAGCAGTTCTGTGAGTGTGTCGGGTCAGAAGGTCACTGTGTGCTGGCATCTGTCAGCCAAAGCTAATCCCACAGGACTCACACACACACACACACACACACACACTTAGGACTTAAGGTTTGTGTGTAACACACTTCTGAGGCTCTGAGGTTCACACACTTCTTGAACTTGACCAAAAATGATCTTCAATTTTCTTCTTTAATTATTTTACAGACTATAATGTGACATGAGGAAGACAAAAAAAACAACACACACATTTATTATTAATTCATTGCAAAATGTAATGTAATTGAAACATGTTATACTTATTTGTGTTTCAGAGCCATTAACGCAGCAGAGCTCGTTTAGTCTATTTGCAAACTGACCAGATGCTCCGCGTCACTCACGTGTGCGACTTCCTGCCCTCCTCGCCTGCTCTGTGCGGCTTGAAAGGACTTATAATTATCTTGGATTGCAGAGCCACTTCTATGTGCAGCAGTGCTTTTAGTGCTTTCAGTCATTTCTACGGCAGCCGCATTGCAGTTTCTCCTCGTGGGACTCAGGTGTTATTGATTGAGTTTATTCACAAACAGTCTGGTTGTTGTTCTGGACTCAGGTTCAACCTGCAGCTGCTGCCTGTCTGCTCACTTCTTCTTCTGAATTTTATCCAGACTGTTTGAATATTTGAGTTCATGTAAGCAGAGCTGGTCATTCTCCATCCAGTTGATCTCTGATTCTCTTTGCTTAAATACTGAAACTGCGGCAGCTTGAGATTGACTCAGTTCATCTTTGCCATTTGATGCTGACCCTTCCTTATTTATAATAACAAAGCCCCGTGATTCAAACACTGAGAACTTGTTACTCTCTTACTTTTTCAGTAAGACTGCACCACACCTAAACAGCATGCTGCATGTGGTTTTCACTTAAGTGTCCGAAATGCTTTGAAGCTTTTAGTCTTTTCTGTTCGTATGAGGATGCGCACGCTCAGCCAATCTGAGGTTCCTTAAACCTGCAGTCTTTCCAGTGGCCAACAGGGGGGGACATTGTGGTTACAAAACCACGTCTGATTGTATTGAATATGAGGAAAATGACCAAACTTCTCACCTGAACTCTGATGTCAGTAAACACTTTTCTCCATTGGTTTATGGTCTCAATGGCTACTTTTAAGTCTCACTGAAGATAAAATTATGTTTCTTTTGGAAATTATGGCTTCATTAGAGTCAGAATGGAGGCTTTAAGGCCGTGTCAGGCAACATATGTTCATCTGGAGACCTTCTCAAGTCTCTGAGCATTACTCTAGATGTTTCCAGCTAATCGCTCATTTTATGAAAGCTTAAAGTGTCACTCTCACCTCGTAGGTCATCAGCACTGCCTGATCGCCGATTGCCAGGGATGAAGCGCAGACCCTGCTGAGGCTTCTGGGTAGTGTAGTGAACAGACCACTTACTGTCCCCGTCCCCTGCTGCACAGACAAAGACAGAGAGAGAGAGAGAGAGAGAGAGAGGGAGAGAGAGGGAGAGTGAGGCTGCTTTCTGGATTTTAATCTTGTTTCAGCAAATCTTTTCACACTCGGAGGAGCGGTGATAATGAGAGCTGCAGCACTCGGCACTATTCAAGGTGACCTCCACATCACAGTGGAGACTGTCTGTGGCGTTCAGTGGACAGATGCATGGACAGATGTGGAGCTCGAGTGTAGACAGCAGAACCAAAAACACCTCTTATAATACAAAGTAGGACCTTCTTACAAGAACTTATGACAGATTTGGTTTCGCTATGCTAAGAGTGAGATCCTGGAAGGAATGCCAAGGTTCCTTGAGAAATACTAAAAACATTATTTAAGATGTAAATATGAGGCAGAAATATGAAAATGCTCTTCAGTGATTGGAAGTGGTCCGATAAATACTTTAGATAGTTCCGGAAGTGTCTAAGAAGGTAGTGTGGGTTTTCGAGAAGCCTCAGTGGTGTTTGAAGTTCTAGAGCATTAGAGATTCGATATAAGGCTTGCAGCGTTTTCACTGACTCTTCCGAAAAAGAAGACTTGAAGACTTGAACGGTCTTCAAGACTTGAAGACCGTTCAAGTCTTCAAGTCTTCTTGAAGGCTTGAACGGTCTTTACAGGGTCCAAGTAATCCTCAAGGAGGTCTGACAAGCTGTGCCAATTTTTGAGAAGCGATCACAGGTCTTTGAGAAGCTTTGATGAGTCCTGTGGTGGGTACCTGAGTTCTTGAGGAGGTTCTTTATGTTAGAAGGATGAACCATCATGGAGTACTGAAATTATAAAGAGAGCATCCTGATTCATGAGGTGCTTCTGCTGGTCCTTGATATGAACCTGAAGAAGTAGTTCTTAATGAGGTTCCAGAAGTTCTTGATAGGTAGTGGTCCTTAAGCAGGCAGTAGACGTCTGATTGCAAATGTTGCGGTGATTCAAGATGCTCTTGGATGTTGAGGAGATACTACATGTCCACGCTGATCATCACGAAGATACTATGGTTCCTTAATACATTTTCTGGTTGTCCTTGAGAAGTAAGACAGGTCTGAAAAGAGATTTAAATTGTTCTTGAGGTCACTCCGAGGTTATAACGCTCAGAGAAATTCGATGGCGATTCCAGGGGTCCGCGAGACCTGACAAAAGCTTTTAAATAAGCCTATGTTGTTCTGGAAGAGTTTCTGGGGGTTAAAGGGTTAAAACCTCGAGAATTGGTCCTTGTGGAGATACCAGGACCCTTAAAGTACCACAAATGCTGAAAAAGTCCTAAAATGGTCCTTAATTAGGTTCTTGAGGTCAGTAAGATTTTTACAAGGCATTTAAAGACAACCCTGGAGACCTTGAATAGGGTCTTTGAATGAACGCCCCAGACTACAGTTACAGGTAATATAATGTCACATTTCAAATGCTGGTTAAATTGCTGATCTAAACTATGTTTGACATGATTTTTACATGCAGCTGAGAGCCAATCAGAGGGTGGTATCTATGAGGTCATCTTTAGAGCGCTGTAACTCACTCTGCATGTACAGCTCAATGGTAAATCAATCCCTCGTCAATACAGCGGCACTCACCTCTGGTCTTACTGAGATATCTGAGGACGGATTTGATCGCCGTTCCGATCAGAACCATAACGACGCCACACACTCGTTTAGACACACACACACCGACACACACACACTCCTGAGGCTGCAGCAAACAGAAAGAGAGCGGACGAGCAGCAGCAGCAATGCAGCTCGACTCGCTGCAACGCCACTCTCCTCCCACTCCTCTCTCTCTTATTCTCTTTTTATGTCACTCGCTCCCCCCTCTTTCTTCT
>VURO01037363.1:0-18123 GCA_015108175.1 Pelvicachromis taeniatus
GTGTGTGTTTCCTATTTCATTTTCTACTCATTTCCACATTATTTTAGCCTCAGGCAACCTTATGAAAATTTGCAAATGATAGTAAGTACCATAATAATGTGGCTTTAAATATTATGGAACTACAACCTGAAGCCAGCCGCCACAGAAAAAACAATTCTCCACTCTATCAGGAGCAGACTTAATGAGTTGAAGTGTTTCACTTCAAAATGCGGCAGAGAAATGTCCATTTGCAAGTGTAACCAATATTCTCAGAGGTATTCAGCAGTTCACTAAATATATTTAAGTGAATTTATTTGTAAGCAAAAGTCTGAAATAATTTCCAACAGTCGTTCTGTCAAAGCCCATTAAGTGTGACATTTTCAAAGAGATGCTTATTCACAATACATTTGACAAGCGGAGGAGGATGGATGGATGGTTGGATGGATTATATCAGTGGATTTCTCTGCTTTAGCCCTTTTCTTAATATTTCTGCTGCCCATTATCTAGAGTGCACAGTAGTTTTTTTTATATATATATATTTTCTACCTTCAGGAAGCCAAAATTGGCCCATTTCTGAATAAAATCTTGCTATTTGTAGTTTGAGAGAGAGTAATAAGAACATTGTTACTGTCTCCGTGAAAGTTATTCTTTTAACCAACTGAAAAAGTTTACAAAGTATCAACCCTTAAAAATAAAATTATCTTCATAATGAAATTAATATCCACTGAGTAAGTTATGTGTATGTAAAGCTTCTAAAAGCTTTTAATACAAGAGAGCAGCTCTGTGGCAGCACATTAACGAGCTCACAGTGAGAATGCTAAAATGCAGCTAAGACAGCAGATATGATGTTCACCGTTTTAGTTTAATGTGACTGCTAATTAGCACTAAATTCAAAATAAAGCTGAAGTTTTGTAGGAATGACACTGACCAAATAAAAATTCAAAACACCAGCAGCACCAGATGAGGAAGCACCAATGTGATTACAGCTCATACTGAAGCGGATGTAAATGTGTTCCATATCTAATGACGAGCCATTAACTCTGGGAATATTTAACAAATTAAGTCAATATATGTGAAAGTTGTAGTACACATTTGACTGGGCTGGTGACTTCCGTTGAGTTATTTCTCCTTCTTGATGATGAAGTTTCAGACATTTGTCTGGCTGAATTGTATCCAGTTTAACAGTGGGCAATAATTTGATCAAACCTTATGTGCAATTTTTGCTTTGAAAATGAGGAGCAGGTCCACCATCACTCCCAGTTAGTTGCTATCCTTAAAGTGACTTTGGTGCATCAAGATGGCAACAAAGCAACAATAAGACAGAATCAGAGTTTGTGATTGAATGATGTCAAGATGACAATTAAAATGGCAATCTGTTTGATATAATGCAGGAATTAACTGTGATAAATCACTAAAAATCACCAATCCGTTGCAAATCTGGTTCCATCTACATGCACAGAAATTAACATTAGCATTCACAACCCAGCCAAAACCTCAGAAACTCCAACAAGCAGTGATATAGCTGCGGTAGGGTGGTGATTTCATTGCGCCTTGGTTTTATATGAGAATATAACTAGAATAAAACCAGATAGGAACAATTGAGTCGAGTCCCCGACTGCAAAGAGACGCGTTGCACTCATCAGTGACTCTGATTAATTACAACATGTTTGTCAGTATGTCTGCATTTATAAATTACTCAGCAACCTTTGGCAATGTGTCTGAGAGCGACTGCAGTCATTCCAAGTTAGGCAGTGCTTGCTTAAAAACAGATTGCCTCCCACCAGGCAACTTTTACAATTGCCTTGCAGTTGAAAGTGGTGGCTGCAAATATTTCCAATTGATTGACAGTGAAAAAAATCCATGCAATCACAGGGTCAACCTCTAGTATGACAGAATAAAACAATTAAAATCTATTACTATTAATGCATTATTATTATTGAGTATTATTGCATGTGGTATGGGAGTTAATGATGATGATAATGCTAATTTTTTTCATCTTTAGCCTCTGTGATCATTTTTTAAATAGCCTATCATTTTTTTTTATATTCAACCTCTTACTACCTTAATTTTTTACACTCTGCCACTGCTCCAAATCAAACTTTGTCTTTTAAAAATAAGAGGCCTAAATTTGTTAAATAATATGGTAAGAACTTATGCCGTGTGTGTGCATGTTTGTGTGTCTCTGTAGAACCGAGCAGATGTGAAGCACGCACATTTATTTGACGGTTTGTTATGTGATGGGCAGCTGATTTGTGGAAAGAATGGGTAGCTTTTCCTAATAAATGATGTCATGATAATAACGCATCTCACCATTTTCTACTTTTCCTCCATTTATGCCCACCCTTCTTCGCTCTTCCCAGTCAAACCATGGTAG
The DNA here is from genome assembly GCA_015108175.1 of Pelvicachromis taeniatus. NCBI lineage: Eukaryota > Metazoa > Chordata > Actinopteri > Cichliformes > Cichlidae > Pelvicachromis > Pelvicachromis taeniatus. The sequence goes on from VURO01037363.1 coordinate 2,354, forward strand.
TTCCACCTTATTTTCACTCCCTCAAGAATTCTTTGCGCTTTAACACTTCCTCTCCTCCTCCAACCGACACACCGTCTTTTTCTACTTTGTGTGTGTTTTACACCTTTAGGTTTTCTAGCTTTCCTTCCCTCCAGGCGATATGGACCATTCGTCATTATCTGTGAACTTGTCTCTCGGTCTTCTTAAACTTCCTTAAACTAAACTCCACTATCTCATCATCTTGGTTCACTTCTCTCTCACCTTCCTCTCTTCTACCCCTTTCATTCACACTGTCACTGACACAACAGGATATTTACTCAATGTGTGTGTGTGCGTGTGTGTATGTGTATGTGTGCGTTTGTATCTGTCCATCTATCTGTGGTCTTGTCTGCCTAGTATTACCATGGTGATGGATTTTGGTGCTATCTGTCCCTGCCTTGTCTATCTTGGCAGTAGTCGGGGTGCTGTGTTGATGTGTCCCAGTTCATAGGCCACCCAGCTCAGATGTCACAGCTCCATGGTGACCCTGCCAGCTCGCATATGGAGCCCACATATGGGGCCTCATCTATAAGAGATGGGTGCCCTGAAGGAGCTGCAGTCCCTCCAGCGATGCAAACCCAGTTCGTGGAGGCCAGCTCCTCCAAAAAGGCTGTAGGATATAAAGTGACATTTCAGAATTTGTTTACAAGTTACTGCAACAATCTGTAACACATACAGAGTGCTGTGAAAAAGTATTTGCCTACTTCCTGATTTTCTTTTTTTGGCATATTTTTCACACATTTTGGATCAGCAAACACATTTTAATATTAAGCAGAGATACCCCAAGGACATATACTTTTAAATAATGATTTTGTTTATTAAGGGAAAAGGCATTCACATCTACCTGGTCTTATGTGAAGAAAATCATGAATTAGGTCTGATTACTGCCTGACCTGTTGAATCATGAAATCACTTCGACAGAGCCTGTCTGACGAAGTGAAGTAGGCTAAAAGATCGCAAGAAGCAACAGATCATGCCACAATCAAAATAAACCCACAAAAGAGAGCCACTTCTGACACTTTGGGTCTCCAGGGCCACAATCCACAAATGGAAAAAACTCGGAGCAGTGGTGAGCCATCCTAGGAGAGGCCAGTCTACAAAGGTTACTTCAAGAGTGCATTGACGTCACATCCATGAGGTCAGAACTGCAGGATTACCTCAGTTAAGTTCAGAGTGCATGATTCAACATTAAGAATGAGACTGCCAAAAAAAATACCTTAATGATCCTCAAACAGAAATATTTTGTGGACTGATGAGATAAAAGTAAAAGTTTTTGGAAGGTTTGTGTTCTGTTACATCTGATGTAAAACTAACATGGCATTTGAGAAAAAGAACACAATTTTATTTCCCCATAATAAATAAAATTATCATTTAAAAACTGTCTTTTATATTCACTTGGGTTATCTTTGTCTAATATTAATTTTTGTCGGATGACCTGAAACATTCAAATGTGACAAACAAGCGACAAACAAAGAAATCTGAAACGGGGTAAATATTTTTTCCTAGAATAGTGCAATACTTACATAAAGCAGATCAGGGTTAATACTATTATTAGCATTAACCCTGTGAGCTAATTACCTCATTTTTGAAAAAAATTGAAATAATCTAATTCGTCTATTCACACAGAAATGTGAGTGAACAAATGCAGGATCTGCAATATGTTACACGAACCAACGCCTTTACCACATCAGATACTGTGATTACTCATACTCTCACGTTACATATTACTCAGACTTGTACACGTATCATACAACAGATACAATAATTTTAGAAATAATTGGGCTCAGGGGTTGTGTTGTTGGTTAGTTCTCAAAAATTAGAACTGAAAAATAATTGAGATAATCTTGATTGACAGAAACTCAATGGTTTAGTTGCTGTGCTCAAACCATGTGTATGATTGTTTTGTCCACAAATTATTCATTTTTTATAAATGTTTTCTTGGACAAACCTTTTAAAGCTGCCCCAGATCTCTCTGGGAAATGGTAAAAGAGAAAATCATTAGTTTATTATAACAATCAATTCGCTGCTTCCCATGGCTGCTTATCCAGCATAGAGTTTGGGGCCTATCCCAGCCGACCTTGGGCAAAAAGGTATAGGCTGACACGTCACAGTCCACCACAGGGCAAACACACAGACAGATAACCACACACATTAATACACTCTTAAAGTAATTACGAATCACCGAGTAACCTAACATAGATGTTGTTGGATTGTGGGAGGAGGCCCACTCAGGCACAGGCAGAGCTTGCAAACTCCACACTGGAAACACTTCAGCTCAGCAGGAGATTCAAACCAGGAGCCTTGTTGTTGCAAAGCAACAGTGCTAACAGCTCCACCTTATATATAAAAAACACTTCAATAAAAACTTTAAATGTCTTAATAATTAATTTGGATATAATTCACTACTGCACTGACAAAATCCATTAAAGAGCCCTGACACTGATGCCCTGTCATCCTCATTGGATTAAATGTTTTGGCATTGAAACATGGAATTTGTTTTTTGTAGTTATAGTGAGTTTCTCATCTTTTCCTCCACTTACATCTTCCTCCTTCTTCTTCTTCTTTTTTTAAACCCTTCTTCTCTGTAAATCCTGCAAAACAACCTCAGAAAAGCGTGGCTTTTCTGGCTTCAACTGTGGACACACGTCTTTTCATTTTTTTCAGTCAGTCAGTCATTCTCAGGTCAAGTCCCAGAAAACGTACTTCCTCAGTATGCTGTTAATATCTGCATGTGAAGTTAAAGTGCATGTATGTCACAAACGCAGGTGTCAAAACAGAGTGAGCTGGTGCTGACGTGCCACAAGCCTCACAGCAGCTTGGCACATGTACTTTCTTTGTGAAAAAAGTAAAACTGGGAAGTAACTTTTCTAAATTTCAATGTTTGATAGATGTACGAGCTATAACTTACATCTTAGTGACACAGATCCTTGGGAGTTTAAATAAATATATTTTATTTTAAATACTTACATTTTGTTATGAAAGAATCACAGCAACATTATGCAGAAATTCTGCAAAATGTACACTGAGTCACTCCCTAAGTTATCTTAAACTTAGATTTATCTTTGGCATGTTTCTGTTGCAGCTTAGCTATTTATTAATTTACTTTTTCATCTGTCTAATCATATTTTCACCAATACTAATAAACACATCAATCTCGCTAATATCTATTAAGCCCTAAAGTGTGCACACTTTGACAGTTTTACTTCCTTTCTCTGGAAATTATTGTCTGCTAGTTGTTACCAGCTGGTCCACAAAGAAAAGCATACATCTGATTCAGATTTTAAAATTGGACACATGTCTCTATGACCAAAAGTCTTAATAAAAAGCATGTGTAACCAATGTTAGGCTACCACTTTTGATCCCAACATGAGAAAAATACAAATCATAACTTATGAGAGGTTATCATGAGCTGATGAAGGCAAAGCTTTGTGGTTCATTGAGCTGACAAATTCTTTAACAGCTGTTGATAAATCACTGGTGCCCCCCCCCCCAAAAAAAGAGTCATAAGACAGAGCTGAGAGACTTTTTTTTTCTTCTTCTTTTTTTTTAGAATTAACCATTTTATCTTAATTATGAGATATATGTGATATATTTGCCTGCTCTAGACTCAAGTTAGCTTTGTTTCATACTAAAGTCACAAGCCATAATACCGTTAATACAGATGGCATAAAAAAAGTTGTATATATATATACAAAGTAACGTTTGTACAGTCATTTTTTTTATGTTTCTGCATGAAGCTCTTTAAACAGAATTATATTGTAATGCTAAAATATAATCCATTTTCAAATATACTGCTTTATTTTTTTAAAAAGCAAAAAAAAAAAAAAAAGTTTAATGGTTGAACGTTAAAACTTGCTCCTATTTTAGGTATACTAGTTTACCGCAATCCCTCCGATGACACCTGATATCACCTCCAACAACAAGTGCAGACTTGATCGTTGTGATCAGTTAGGAAGGATCCAGATGAAATCAGCCGTGCAGTAGAATAGAGTAGGGCATGCAAGTGCAAGAACAATGGCGACAAGTCCATAAAATAATAACTAAAGAAAAAGTTTTCACTAGCTATTGACAATATGTTTCTATGGTCTATTTAGCAATATTGCTTTCTTTGTTTCGTCAAATCAATGAACCACAACGTCAAAAAAAAAAAAAAAAAAAAAAATAAAAGGTAAAAAAAAAAAAAAAAAAAAAAAAAAAAATAGAGTTCAGAGCCAAAGCAATAAAGTAAATTTGAGTATCATATTCAAAACAGAAAAGCACAATTATATGAAGTGGTGTGGTTAAAATATGCAAAACAAATGTTAAACTGTCCCAACCCCTCCCAGTGAGGACCACAGAGAGGCGGCTTTTATTTATCCAAGTGAACTTTTTTATGCACGCGGCAAGGACAAGACCTCTGCGTCCTTATTTGCTCTCAAGTTCGCTCTTTTCTGCCACCCCTTCAATCCAAACGCCCTCTTTTGGCTAAAAAGAAAAAAAAAAGTCTGGATATTTGCAGCCTGTAGCTCCTCCCATCAACACAAACAAGTCAGCTGTTTGCTTTTCGTGCAGTGAGGTTAACTGATAACACACACTGTGGCATCTTCCCTCTCGTCGCTCACATCCGTCTGCACGCTGCTAGACAGACCGTGCCTGCTCCTCCACCTCCACCTCTACCTACCACTCCTCCTCCTCCTTCCCCCGTGTGGTGGTGGAGTCTGCCTGTAGTTCGTATCCGGGTTGGAAGAGCCATCCAGAAGCGCGGGGTCCTCCAGAAAGAACTCGTTTACCCACAAGTCCCAGCGTCGCTTCAACTTAGAGAACTGGCTTCTTGGGCTTCGGGAGTGTTTCCCATTTAAACAAACAGAGCCGAAGATGGCGGAGAGTTAATGGTGTAAAGAAGAAATTATCGATTCGGGAGAGAGATACGTCCACGAGGTAAGAACGTGCAGCACGCGCGCTCCTATTCAGCCAGTTTGACCAGACTTTGCGTTTGGTTTGCATTTCGATAGAGGACGGAAATGTCTTGACTTGGGTTTCCAGCGGCAGTGCGCACACAATATTGGCATCGGCGCGGTGCGGAGGGCACAGAATACACATTTTATTTTATTATTTTTTTTGAGTAAATGACAGGAAACATTTGCCCTGTTTGTAACGGGGATGCGGTGCGTGTTTGGGTAGCATGCTTATTTGCAGCACGGGTGAACGTTTGGCACATTTCATAAACTTAAGTTGATCGCACAAGCTCGCCAGTTTACGCACGAGCCGCTGGATCGCAGAAGTGCCTCCGGTAGATTTGCTGCAGAACATGAAGAAGTTTTGGGATAGCATATGCTTTGGGCTCGCGCTTGAACGCAAAAACACGGGGTTATTTTTGTTTTTTAAACCGCTTTCTCTCGCTTGCTGCTCGCTGTCCGCGACAGTCGGTGGGGAAAAAAAAAAAGCTGAGCCCGGTGCGGTCGCAACGTGAGGGAATTTGGACCGGGATGTTTGATGAGCAGGAGCATGCAAACACACTCAGCTGCGTACTGTATGTGAAAGCGGCTCCTGCTGTATTTCGGCTGGTCGCTTCACAACAAACGTGCGCTGCAGGAAGGAGGCAGACGACGGTGACCGTCTGTCAGTCAACCAGCCGCTCAGCCAGCCTGCAAGATCGATTAAATTCAAATAAATAAAGTGCAGCCGGTCTACGGCGTGTCTCCAGTGTGCACGTCGACAGTGCACGAAGGGGTCATGCATTGCCTTAAAATGTGTGAGGTGAAAGGGTGAATGGTCGTCGTGATGGTGTCTTTTTCCTGTTAGGTCCTTTATCACCCCTCCTGCCATCTGCTTCATCCTCAGTAATATGTCTAACTGTATATCTGCAGGGGGCAGCAACGTGGCCCTGTGCGTACCCGCTGCTCTGCAATTATGAAGGTACACGGTTTGATCCCTGAAACAGCCAGCCGGTGGTGTATGTATGTATGTGTGCGTACGCCGGAAAGCACTGTGTCCTTGAGCATGACACCAGAGCCCCAGCTCACACTGGATAATGGCAGTCTTACACTTCAGTGTGTGTAAACAGAGATTGAATCGGAGTGATGCTGCAGGTGAGGGATGTGAGGCTGAGTTGATTATATTGAAGTCGCTGTCTAAATTTAGATGCGTGTCCAAATGTGGCTGCAGCTAACAAAGATCGTTTTCATTAGTCTCTTTTATAAAATATAAAATATTTAAAGGTTAAAGACAGCCACAGCTCAAAGCTCATAGATGTCCTTCTCCAAAGATGTCACTTAGCAGCGAGTCACAGATGAGATGCTGCAACCAGAGAATGCCCAGTGCTTATTTAGTGATGCACGACATTACAATGTCTGACTGGTTTTTGTTGATGGCACCTTTTTATTATCCTGAAAGGTTTACATGAAAATAAAAATGGGTTCAAGTTTCAGCTACTATAACAATCTGAACTATTTTAATAGTCTGAAATATTCAGTTATACAACAAACTAATAGTCAACTAAATGTTAACCAATGGGAAGAGTTGGTTGACCAGCTGTTGGTTCGTTTGTTGGTCGATTGATGGGGAAAAAACAGAGTGGCAAACAGACGTTATAGTTAGATAGTAATTACACACGTCAGGCAGGAAATCCAAAGTGTGGGATCATTTCGAGAGGAAGGGCACGACTCCGAGAGAATGGCATGCAAACTCTGCAGGAAACATTTGCCTATCATTCTTTGACTTCAAGCATTGCTTTTCATTTGAAGCTTGTAAGTAGCTCAGTGGTAGACACTTTGCACCACGACTCACTTTAATGTTAGACTGAGGGTGTCCTTGCTAGTTCATTAAGGGTTTTTTGGTGCGTGCACAAAAATGAAACTTGGGAAAAGCAGAAAAATTCAGAAGTAACAGTTGCTATTCCAGTTGCTGGTAGGGACAAGAGTTGATCATGAGAAAAATATGATGGACATCATATTTGATCCATTAAGATTGCCAGGTCTAAAGTGTGAGCAGCTGCTGGTTTCTTGTTTGGTACTGGGAGCAAACTTGGGTTTGGGGCAGTTAAAGTTGTAATTGTGGGCTTCGGGAAGCAGAGGTGGACTTTATTTTTACAGGAAAAAAATTTATTTAGTAAATAACAGACGACAGGACAATTAAAATAAACACTTTCAGGCCAGTTTCCCTGTTCTGTTCATCTTACTGATGTTTCATATTCAGTTCTGTTACTTAAAGCTCTATTCTCCTAATTTCATTGATGTATAGTTAGTCAAACGCTCTCCGAACTGTCTGGCTGCTGCTGGTGATGAGGTTTTAATCAGGAATTTATTATTAACAGTAATTGTTTCAGCTCTGTGCCCAAAATGCGTCTGTTGCCCAAGTGAGGGGGGGGTTGGTTGTCGCAGCAAGGAGCCGTTGTCTCGTTGCACGGCACTCATCTCCTGACAGATTTACAGTCAACTCTGTGGCCCAAGTCTCTGCACACGTGCTGTCGCACACACGCCTACAACCTGCTCACAAGGAACCGAAGGCAATGTGGACAGGGAGGTGCTGTGAGCGAGCCGCCAGGACTCATGAGGGGTTTCGCCAAGCGCATGGCGGGATGAATGCATTGACGCCGAGGAGGAGGAGGGTGACAGTGATGCATTATGTTTGCTGAATGGGGAAAAAGGGGACAGAGGTTAGCAGGGGATGCTGGTGACTGGGTCAGGCACTGGGGGCAGGGCTCATGAGGCTGAAGCAGAAAATCAGGACCTCACATACTAGCCTGGGAGCTTGGGAATCTGCGTGTGTGTGTAGAGGAGGAAGAACGGGATGTGTACAGAAAGGGGAGGGGCTCAGGTGGAGCCTCTTGCTGGAATTCCACCTGGTATTTCTCATCTTTTGTCTGCGTCCTCGTCTTTGGTCAATCTTATTTTTTGCCCTCCTCGACTTTGCTTGCTCGTTTCTGGGTTGTTGTTTTTTTTTCTTTTCACCTCTATTGTTGGGACTCGGGAAGTTTTCTGCCTGAGATTGTTCGCATTCTTTGCCGTCTTCTTTCTTCTCTCTGTGGCATGTCTCTCGCTGTCCCCTTGCCTCCCCCAGCTCCAGAGTAGCGAGCTAACTGTTGTCCTGTTGTTGCTGGGGCCCCTCTCTGACATGTCAGTATGTGTTAAACAGGAATTAATCTTCACCAGCTCTCATTGATTTCACTTTGTGGAGGAGGGGGTGCTCATATTTAAATCTCACTCATTTTTGTCCACCTGTCCTTTTACTTAAACATCCCCACTCCAGAGATGAATAGTGGGGCACCTGATTTGCAAGGTTTTGTCCAAATGATATTTCGACCTCACTGACAATGCGTTTTTGTTAAGTTTCAACAAGCATACAACCTACTTTACATTCAGTTATAGAAATGTCTTTTTCCTCAAAAACCCTTTAGAATTTCAAAAATAGCTTGTTTTAGAGTTGGACTACTGAGCTAAATAATGCTTGCATTGTGTGATGAAGAAAGATTTATAATCATACTCTTATTACACACATAAGCCTGCTGGGCTACTTGCACATTTATGTTATAAAACGGGGCACTCCAGGGCTCGACAGTCAATCAAGTTTAATTTTCAATTCCAAATCTGGCTTTTAACAATGAGTAAACCCGGACAGTTAAGCTTAAATGACTACTCTGCTGCATGTTTGCCCTTCACTAAAAGCTCAAATCTACTCCCCATCATGATGCTGCATCGTTAGTTCAGTCACTTTACATAAGGTGACTTGAATTACATTAATTTTGATATAGTTTAAGGATAATTCTTCATTAAAAAGATCAGTTCAAATTTCAATAAATACACAATGTTTCCAACATTTCTTAATAATTCATCATTTGGAAATAATTTCAAATTCAGTAGAAGCCCAGGTGCCTAATGGATGATGGTTACATGATGTACACATATTGTATCTTTAAATACTCGTGATGCTACCTGCAAGCCCCTAGACCAAGACCTCAACCTGAGACCCTGAGACCAGTTGGCGAGTCTACCAAGAACCCGAAGGTTGTTAGAGAAAATGTGCCCTCTTTCATTGGTTGGCTTGTAGTTCCTGACTGATGCTGTGTGAAATCAGTTGCAAAGAGAGAGCTTCACTGAAAACCTTCTTGTGATTGCTCTCATTACTTATATATTGCTACAGTCGCCAAAGTTTTCATCTTGTCTGCAAAAAGCTACTTTTGGTTGCTCCCATCATTACAAGGGGTCACTACAGCAGGTAGCACTGCACGTTTGACTCTGTAGATTTACACAATATGCCCTTCATGTTGCAACGCCCTTCTTGTCCCCTCCCGGAATCTCACCAGGAATCTTTTGCTTTTTAGCCCAACTGCTAGCTAACCACCGAGCAGGAGTGTAACTTGAAGAAGTATGATGCAAACAAAGAAATGGGAAAACGTTTACTTGCAAAGTAAAAGCTGTGCCTACACCACTGTACACGTTTCAGAAGAAGCAACTGTACAGAGAACCAGAATCTTCTCCGTTCTTCTTACCCCCAACCATTTGCCGGAGTTGGCTGCCTGATTCTGCCAGATGTTTCTTCCTGTTAAAAGGGAGTTTTTCCTTTCCACTGTTGCCAAGTTCTTGCTTATAGGGGATCGCTTGATTGTTGGGGTTTGTCTCTATTATTTTACGGGTTTTGCTTTGCAATATAAAGCACCTTGAGGCAACTGTTGTGTTGTGCCAACGAGTAATTGGTATTTGGAGACATGTCAGCTTCTTCCATACAAACTATAGACAAGTGCTAATCTGCTAGCAACAAGACAATTGCAAATGTAGCACGGTATACATCTTTGTGAACCAGTTTCCTGTAGTAAGAGCAATCAGCTTCACCCAACCACTCACCAGCTGTCAGAGAGTACAGGTTTTTCCCTAGCTGGAAGCCACTTTTTTTTTTTTTAAGTAATGCATTACCTTACTTAATTACTTCCTGGAGAAAGTATTTTTTTTTAGACTACTCGTAATTACTTTTGCATGCCCTGAAATGCGTTGTCACATAATTACCAGTTAACAGTATAAACCATAGGCTACAGTCCCAGACACTTACACAAACTCATCACAGCCAACCACAAGCAGCCAGAGCCTGTTGAAGATCAGGTTCTGGCTGCTGGGCTGGGATCTGCGTACACTCAGTGTAAGTGTATGCAATACTGTAAAGTCACTCTGGGTTCTGTCATGCTGTCTGTGTAAATGCTTCTGTGTAGAACCAGTGTTGTATTAGCAGTAGTGGGTAGTTGTCTCTGTCCTGGATGCAGTTTGCACTTTACTTTTATCAGGCTCTTGTACTTTTTGTAACAAAAATAAAAGTATTGTCCATATCGCCACAATCTTTATTCCTCCCTGCACACAAACTGAAATCTACTGTTTGTCATGCAAGAAAAAACAGCAGGAAAATGAACCTGTGGCTTTTTTTTTTTTTTCACCCATTGTGCAGATAATTGAACCTTTTGTAACACAAATAACTACATAATTGTAACTGTAATCTGATTACTCAATTAAGGACAGTAATTTGTTACATTACTGCATTACAGAAAGATGATTTAAATCACATGCAGCACTGCCGATAACACACACACAGATTCATTCATTTGTTCCACTTTTGTGTTTTCAGTACAAAACTTCTTGGCCAACAGTGAGATCAGGGGTTTAGTGGACGGCCAGTTCTAACAAGATTTTTAATCCAAACATTTAGATATGAAGTTACATCTGGCAGGTGGTGCTACAGACACATTCTGATCTACACTACCTAACACGGGACAGCATGAGCATAGAAATAGTTTTAGTGAAATAAGTAAATAGCTGTCTTAATATGTGAAAAGGTCAAATATGGCTTGTGGTGTAATGCACTAAAAAAGTGCTGCAGAATTGCAGTTACTGATTTCAAACAAGCACATAGTTCTTGTCAGTATGGATCTCCTTCTGAGTCAGGAATCAGCGAGCCAACATACCAACCTGGGAAGTTATCAAGAGTCACATATTACAGCTATTCATCTGATAACAAATTGGAGGTAGACAAGGGATTTGTACGTTGGTTTTTATTTTTGGCACCCAAATATGTTATATTTTATCTTCAAGCTAACAGTTTTAAACCAGGAATTCAACCCGCAGCCAATGTGCAGGAAGCTGTTGTGCTTCCATGATTAAAGACGATACAAGAAGAAATGATTCAGAATTTCTCTGATTTCTCGGTGTCGAGCTGCAGTATCACTGATCATTATTTTTTCAAAAGATGCTGCGACAAATAGCGCCTCCCAAAACAAAACAACAACAACAAAAAAATGTATACAGTGTGGTAAAGTTATAAAGTTTTTCTAACTTTACCTCTGTACAACCATCTCTGTGGATTTTAAATCAAAACCAAACCAAATGCAAGTTCAGTGCAAGTTTTGATCTTTTGTCTGCAGGACGATGAACCTGCTTGCTTGTCAGTAACTTTGGAGACTGACACACTTTTGTTTAAGTGCAAGTGTGTGTGCAAATAACACATTTACTTCTCACCATATGAGGGCTTTATGCAGCCTGGAACATTAGAGCACATTCAAAGAAACACAATGTCTCTTACTTTTCCTTTTTTTTTTCTTTTTTTTTCCTCTCTCACATGGCGCCCAGCTGAATACTGCACTACCGCTGAGCAGTGTAGAAAGAGGTGTGCTTCCTTCTCGGAGGAGAGCTCTTGCATAAGAAAACTGACCCAAGTTGTGACACTAAATGCAAATTTAAAAACAGATTGTAATAAACCTTAAACCGAAAATCAAAAACAGTCTTAGCAGATAGCTGCGAGCAGTAATAGTTAAAGTAACATTAATGAAGTGACAAGCAGTTGTTTAGATATGTAGAACTCATCTGTTTCTGCTCCTAGAAAACACAAGCTTTCATCAATTTTAAATGTGAAACGTACTCATGTGTTTACATATAAACATGTGCGCTTGGCTCAAGACTAATATTTTACAGAATTTCCTGACGTTTTCCATAGAGATTTGTTTGTTTTACACCCGTCATTCTAACGACTTCCATCTCCCATTTTGTTGGGCCTCCCTTAATCAATATACCTTGACATATAGAAGGGCCTCCCTTTGGAAGAATTTACAGCTATCACTAAACCCATCATGTCTGCGATGGGTTTAGTGATAGCTAAACTTAAAAACTTGAAAAAGACTTAAAAACAAAAAAAACCTCTTTTTTTTAAAAGTCTGTTATCACTGCTTAAATAAAAAATATTTGAAAAGTTCATTAATTAACAGATTCTGAAGTATTTTATGGGTCCTATTTTATTGGTCAGCTCCTTTGTGATTGTTATCTTTTTGTTGTTTTGGTCTGGTTTTTACTGCTGCCTTCTAACCACCGCTGCACAGTGTTTCATTTTTACAGTGTTTATTGTTGCTGGAAAACAGTTTGCAAATGACTGAAACTATCCTAAAGAATACTTAAAGTGTTTACTTTTCCAATTTTAATGAGCGGCTTTAACTACAATAGCTTTCGGTGTTTTTTGAAATATGTTATTATTGGTAAAGTGAGCAAAGCTAATGAGTGGGATCGGCGGAGGGTGTTCCGGTTCAAGGTCGGCCCTCTAAATCCAAGGCCATGTGGATCTGTCATGGTTACATCAGTTCTTTTATACCTTTGACTCTAATGTCATATAAACACCTGTTTCTATAGTTCCTTTTGATGTGCGCCAAAGGCGAGCACTGTCAAACTTAAAGCTAGAAAATCGACCTCATTTATTGAACTTTGTGCTTTTGACTTTTTAATATCATTGACTAGTAACAGCTAAGCAGTGACTGGTTACATAATTTTTTTATTGGGGAAAATGTACATTTTAATATTCATCCATCCATTCAGCTCTCCAGGGTCATGGGAGGGGGCTGGTGCCAATTCCAGCTACCATAGGGTGAGAGTCAGGGACACCCTGGACAGGTTGCCAGCCGGATGCAGGGCCAACACAGAGAAACAGACAACTATTCACACTCACATTTACACCTATGAGCAATTTAGAATGGCCAAATAACTTAACCCCACTTACTGCATGTCTTTTAATTGTAAATTCATTCTGTTCAATCTCATCAGTTTAACACTGATCTGGAGTGAGTTGTGTAACTGAGCCAGTAGAAAACTTAATTTTGTGTAAAAGCAGGTAGCTGAAAAAGAGTTCATGTGATAATAAAATCACTAAATATCAAACATAGTTGGAGCGATGATAGATGGCGAGACACACAGAGGGAAAAGGATGATCTGATGGACTGTCAGAGTGTATCCTTGGTTTCTGTTTCCTTTCTTTCCCCAGAATGCCTCAGTGCAGCTCATGTCCTCTGCCGCTTTATTTTTCTGAGAGCTATTTCTTCTGTGAGAAGAATGTCAAGTGCCTATCTCGGTGCGCTTCTCCGTGTTCTGTCTTTTGTTTTGTTACTTGTGGCTCACTCCTGATTTCTGTGTTCTCCTCTACCCCTGGTTGTCCTCAACCTTTGTCTTCTTGAGTGTGTTTCGGTCTCGTGGCTGAGACTTAAAAAAAACCCCAAACTTTTTCTGATGTCTGGGTCACTTCACTTAAGCTAAATAAGTTTATGTGTTAAAATCTGAAAGAAAACACACTGTATTTTTTACGATCGTGGCTCATTAGTGGTTTGCGTGTGTGTGTGTGTGAGTGCGCGTGTGCGTGTGTGTGAGTGCGTGTGTGTGTGTGGTGTTGGGCTGGGGGGGTGGATACATAGGGGAGAGCGAAGAGTAGACGAGGGGGGAGGAGACACCGAGAGTCGTTTTATTAACGTGGCGACTCCCGCTAAAATTCAGGGAGTGCTGTTGCATCCAGCTGTTACTGGTTGTGCGAGGCTTCGTTGCCATGGCAACACAGCCCTGTGCGCCTGCTCAAGGTCGTTCATCCAGCTCTGAACTGAGCAGCATGCTGCACATAGGATGTACAGAGGGAGAGAGGGAGAGGGAGGGAAAGAGAGAGAGAACAGAAGAACTACTTCAAAGTGACCAATCAAAAGCACTTCAGTGACGCTGTGGTCGGTGAACAAACTCGGCCCTGCCTCCACCTCGTCTCTGACACACACACACACACACACACACACACACACACACACACACACACACACACACACACACACACACACACACACACAGTTACTTTCCTCAATAAAGAAACAAACAAAAAAGAAGCCCCTGGCCTTGGGGCTTGTAGGTTCTTTTGCCAGCTGATAAAATATTTAGCTGGTCAGTGCAGGAGAGAGACAGACAGAGAGAGGGGGGTACGGTGGCTGGAGAAGAAGAGAGCAGCAGAGCTTGGCTTTGTGTTTTCCTTTCTCTAATGGTGCATTGCTGTGAGGCTACCTGGGGCTTCTCCCACCTCCTCTCCTCTTTCACTTTCTCTCCTCTCCCCTCAGAGGGCTGCAGCAGCATCCCTTGGGGGGGCTCTGCTGCATGTTTGCAGGCGCTGACTAGACTTGGCTCAGCACACAGTGTGCACTAAACAATCCCGCGCACCGAGGAATCACGGCGCTTCATCGCATGACACATTGTAGGAAATTGAGTCTAACGGTAATCTTTGTTGGATGATATTAATAGTGAGGCACCGTGTTATGAATGTCCACTCAATCGCAACTCTACAGCTTGCAACGTTGTCGCCAGCGTGCTCGTACATAATGACAGTTCTGATGTTTAGCGCTTATAATTTTTAGTGTGTTCGTCATAATGGTTTCATTTTCCTAAATAAGCACTAAACTAAACACCGACTGTACCTGAGGCTGTAATGTAATTGAGGTTTCGGCTTGTTTTTGTCATAAAGTTTGGGGGTTTTTTTTAAAGGAGAAAATGAAAGCATCACCAATTTGATTAAAATTCATCCTGAGGGGTCCAGTTGTTGTTCATGTCTTTGTATTGATGTCAGAAGACAATGTGGTTAAGCAAGGACATGTCCTCAATAGACTTGAGCCGTCCACCGTTATGCTATAAAGATTTGTGTTAGAATGATATTAACAGTATTTGTCTGTGTTGACACACACTTTTGCCATACAACAGACACAAGTGACAGTGAATTTATTAGGACGGGACAAAAAATTACAGTGAAATGACAATAACCTAAAGAGGACAAGAGCTGAGGGGGTACATGACACACAGCAGGCCTCATACGCACTCATATAGCAGCTGCAGTGACCTCAAGACGAGGCAGCTAATGCGGTTGATCTCTTATTTTTGTGTGCTTTGCTGTTTTGAGTCAGAGATCATATGAATAAATTGGCAAATAAATCAAAAGTAGTCACTTTATAATAAAACACCTGAAGTTTGAAAATGGCATGCATCGTCAGGATTAACGTGTCATCATAGTCTGTTTCTACGTTATCTCAGGTGTTGAGGTCACAGAATATATTAAATATATTTTGAATATATTAAACTCTGAAGTTTTAGAGTTTCTTCTCCCGCCTTTTTTCTTTCTTTCTGGGTGCACGCAGAGTTTAGCAGGAGTTTTTACAAAGTCAAACATTTTCGGGGAAGCACAGTGAAGAATCACTTTTTGTGGTCGGTGACGTCATAGCGTAGCATAGTGTGTGCACGGCTGTTTAAAAGTTAGAAAAACACAATCGGTGACCTTTCTGTGAGCCCCAGTCAAAGGGAGAGTCGGACTTTCAGGTCATTAGGAGGTTAGGTTCACCTTTCTCTTTGCTGTTAGTTTACAGATGCTTGTTAAAGGGGTTCTCAGAGGTGTGTGTGTGTGTGTGTGTGTGTGTGTGTGTGTGTGTGTGTGTGTGTGTGTGTGTGTGTGTGTGTGATCTCTAAAGATAGCAG
>VURO01037366.1:0-11234 GCA_015108175.1 Pelvicachromis taeniatus
CGTCCACCGGGAGAAACCCCAACATACAGGCAGCAAGGCGAGGGGATACCAAGATACCCACCCCAGCCCGCCGCCTCTCACCAGGGGCAACTCCAGACTGAGACAGAGTCCAGCCCCTCTCCAGGAGACTGGTTCCACAGCCCAAGCCGTGCGTTGAGGTGAGCCCGACTATATCTAGCCGGTACCTCTCAACCTCACGCACTAACTCAGGCTCCTTCCCCACCAGAGAGGTGACATTCCATGTCCCGATTGCCAGAACTTCTTTCTCTTAATTAATTTCATCATTTAATAATGTAAAAACATACTTTAAATCTTTGTCTAATATTAAAATGTGTTTCATTATATGAAACGTACACGTTTGCCAAAATGTGTAATGTGTAAAAAAAATATTATGTAAGAAAGGGGGCAAATATATATATTATAGCACTGTAGCTTTGGGTCTGTAAAGCCTTAAACCTGTATATTCTTAAGCCACCACCAGGAGACAATACCTGTGGCTGCGACAAATGTTTGGTCCTTTTGAAGTATATAAGAAAATTCCCTTGATCTTTGTATTCATTTTAGGGTATATGAATAAAACATTAGTCCATTTTGTAAATTTAGGTCATTTTAAGGTGCTGTAAAGAATTATTATCCTGGCTATGCTAATTGGCTAACAATGTGTAATTGCTAGCTAATGAGTATATGGTTTTATTTTATGATTTTATCCTCTACTAGCTCATCTAGCACATCTGGTTTCAAAACAGCAGAATAGCGATGATGTCAGCGCTCATCTCAAGGCTTCAGACTTTATTTACACCCATTTTTCCTGGTGTAAAAAAATCACAGAAAACCTAAATGCATCATAGCACAAGCACTAGCTGATAACTCCCCAGCTCAAACTTCTTTACCTAGTATATTTATTTATTTATTCATAGCCAGTAATAAATAAGAGTTATGGATGTTAAACATATACCAGCCTTGCGAATATTTTATGAAAAGGGAAATGCCTTTAAAGCCTATGTCAGACCTAAAGACCACAAACAATGTTCAACACTCACTATGAACTTATGTAACTTTGTTTGAAAGAAAACCCCACAGAGCTCCATTAAGACTCAGGCTATAAAAGCAATGAGCTGTGATAAGCTAAAGGACCCCGTAGAGTTTAGGAACTGTGTATTGACTTTATAAGAGGCTTCAAACTAAGAAATAGTGGCTTTTGTGTCCATATTTGTAATGGGTATTTAGCTGAAAATAAGACAGAAATTCTACACACATGAAAGCAGAAGATCAGGAAACAAATGTGGAGCAGGACAGACTCAGAGTAAGAAAAAAAATAAAGTCAACTGTACCTGGAGCCAAGCTGAACTTGAAGGAGATATATAAACCTGCATTTTCATCCAGGTTATCTGGAACTTTTACTGTGAAGTTCAGCTGTCCTTTAGTCGGTAGTGTTACAGTAAGACATGTCCTATTCCCATCTTCATCTACTCTCTCATTTCCATGTTCTAGGGAGTACCTATTTGGCAGGGAGACCTGTATGGCTTGTTCAGGGTCCAAACCCACAATGGGAATGGACTGACCCTGAGGAGTACTGAGCTCCATGGCCACAAGAGTGGTGGAAATCGGAGGATTAGCTCCTTCCAGTAAAGTGTTGGCATCCAGTAGTTTATCCAAACCGAACAACACCTGCACCACCTCAGACCCCGTACTCTCCAGACGAGCTATCAGGGAGGAGGGTATAGTAAACTGACATGGGTGCGAAGCCGTAGATTTATCAGGAAATGATGATTGTCTCGTCATCTGGTTTGACTGGCAGAGGAGATCAGAAGGGTCTCCTTGGAAACCCACTGAGGTGATATAGTTGGTGGAGAGCAAAAAAGGCACCTGGCCAGAAACATAAGAACGCATCAGTGTGCGCATTAGGGCTCCAGCATAGCTCAGCGCTGACAGAGAGATTACTGACGCTCCCTGCAGAGTTTCTGAGTAGGCTGGGTAAAAACCACTGCCTGATTGAGACGCGGCTGCCAGTGTGCTACCTGGAAACACATAAAATTATGGTAAATTGCAGGTCAGTACATGACTATTTCATGCAGGAGATGGTGTTTGGCCAGCACCTATAACATTAAGGATGTTGCTTCCTGTATCAGCAGCTGAAAAAACAGCAAGATTTGTCTCTTTCTCTATTACATGGATCATCTTCTCCACAGCATCCAAAATTGTCTTCTGAGAGATCTCCCGTACCAACTCACTAGGAACAGCCTGGAATAAAGAAAACATGCATATATATATATATATATATATATATATATAGACTGAATTTCTGCATAATAAGTAAGTATGTACATTTTTTTACATTGTAGTATTGCTACATTTTTCATGAACCCCACACAGTAAGCTACTGAAGCCCAAAGTTGCTCCATTTCACATCTGTGAGTTAAATTAAGCTCACAGTGTGGGAGTGGGACTGACCTTTTCCTTCACTTCTCTACAAAAACCCAAGTATATTTTTCCAAAATGTCAAACTGTTGCTTCTTCCCCTCAAGCTTATGATTTTATTGTCTGGGCATTGTCTGTGGGTTCCTTACCACAGACTGTGACAGTGTCGAGCTGATTTGATCAACATCTAGCAAGGTGGACACAGGGAGAGAGGCAAGAGCTTCTGTTACATTTTCGCGGATCTCCCTCCTATCCACGAGTTCCTCAGCAGTCCATTCAGAGTCCATCTGGTGAAAGGAGTGATACTAGTAATGTAATATCTTTAACAAGTGCAAAGGTCACTCCCTCTAGCACCAAAATCTACAGAACTAAATGTATCTTACATATAGCATCATACATAAGAAATTAAAACACAGACTGTGAATAATACCAGAAACAGAGAAAACCAACAGAAATGGCAAAAAGAAAAATCCATTAGAAAACCCACAGACCATGGCACACGCACTGGAAAATGAAAATATGACATTGGTACACTACCTGATTGAGCATGCTGGTGAGGGCAATGGAATATGGGATGATTTCTTGAGGGTTACCATGTTGGACGAAAGCCCACAGTTCAGTCTGGCTCTTGTTTCTGAGCCACTGACTGGCAGCTTCACTGACTGCAGGATTTTCCACCGTCAGTGTTCTTGGGAATGCAGAAATACAGGGCCACTTCAGTCCAGAGTATTAAACTTTACAGATACCTGAGGTGTATTATTCATAAGGAATTTTCTTAAATTTTAACTAACACAACTTCTTACCTGTTCAAAGCCACGGCCTTTGCCCCTCGATGGTTCTCTACAAGCAGAATAACTCTGATAACTGACATGTTTTCTTGTTGTCCAGGACTTCCCACTGGGACCAGCGTGCTGAATGTTGACTGTGTGCCCCTTGGGAGAAAAATTCAGACAATTCAAACTATATAACGTTGTGTTATGAAAGGCTCAATTTTAAAGGAATAACTAAGCCTGCTTGTATCTGGATGTGCCTTATCTATTAATAACTGCAAGCTGAGGCCATTTACCTATAGAGTGTGAGCAGAGGGCACGGGGTGCTAATGAGCTGACATAATGCCACCTGGAAGGTATAGATCAGCTGAGAGCCTCTGATTTCGTCATCTTGCCATCCTGTCCCAGAGAGAGACGATGTTTGACACAGCCATAAACAACAACGTAAACTAAAGTCCAGCTGTGTGATTTGAACTTGTTGAATTAAATTTGTCACTTTTGACCTGTCAGATGAAAACATCAATGCAAATTAGATTATGTAGCCCTTTTGTTTTGTAACCTAGTGATACCTGAGCAGTTGTAGGTGACCTTTGTCTCCAATAGTTGTATGTCTGACTCTGGACTCAGATCACATAGGCCGCCATGTGGTGGATTGTTTGTTTGTATCATCAAGATGGCACTGCCCCGTTTCCCACTGTGAGGCTGCGCTACATCTAGGGCAAAGTAATAACTCTGTCCTGGCTGAAGGATACCTGATCGCACCACCAAGCTGGGAGAATATTTCCCTGTAGTGGTGACCTCATCAAGGACAAGGGACAGACCACTTTGGTCGTGAGCTCTCCATTTGTACTGTAGAAGAATCGCAGTAATAACAAAAATCTCAGTATCTGTGGATATTTTTATATTTCCCAATGTAAAAAGAATCAACCGATTATTACCTTAATTTAGGCTGAAGAAATAATTAAATACAACCACATGCAGTATTTCTTTTGCATTTAATTTCACAGTAATTACCTGTGCCTGGTCACTACACTGTCCACAATATCCAGAAAGGACAACAGGGGTGTTGTAACTGATGTGGTTAGTAGACGAGAGAACAGAACAGGATACACATTCTATAGACACAGGAAGCAAGTGAGCTTCACTGACAGTTACCTGAAAGAAATAAAACATCCTTAGGTGCTGCTGGTGGAAGACTATAATGTAATGCAAGCAAATATAAGGTTAGCTTCTTCCCTCAGTGACAAGTTCATCCATACCTGCTTAAATCTCCAAAATCATCTGATTGCAAGCAATATTCAACATAACCTCATACCGTTTGGTTGACAGAGGAAGGTCTCCTCCCTTCCTTTCGCACAGTAAGGGTGAAAATGTAGATTGTTCCAGGAAGTAGATGATTGCTTGGTATAGTCATCTTACTGCTGGTCCCCCCGAAAGGCTGCTTTACAAAAGAGGACTCTTTGGAGTTCTGCAAATTGTTGTTATTTTAGTCAGACACAGAATGAACTAAAACCAATAGAAATCTTTAAAATCCAAGGCTGCCTACCACTGTCACGCAGGTCCAGTGATACCCAAGGGCATCTTCTAGTCCTGGCTCAATATCGGGGTCATAAGAGTCAGACCCATCAAGGATAAGGTTGTTTAGGCTGGACCACAATCTGTGGGAGCCTCCCTTGATGAAAGCTACTAATGGTGAGTGGACCACTGTGATGTTAGTCTTCAGTTTGAGGAGGATGGGAGTTTCCTGGAATGAAAGTGTGAATACCAGGCAATAGCGCCCTACATCAAGCGCATGCTTTGGGATTAAGAGAAAGAGTGTTGCATCCTCCAGATTTCTGAGAATGACTTTGTTTCTGGAAAGATCAGTGTTGCCATAGGCACAGTCTAACTCAGAGAATACCTCCCATAGATAGAGAGTCTTGTAAGAAGAGCAATTAATATTCACACTTGCTTCAAAGAAACTTGTTCTAGACCTGAATATAGTAGACTGGCTTTGGACCAGGGAGGCCTGTGGGCTGGAACATTGAAGATCCTCCACCTCTATGTGCAGCTGTGAGGACACATTGCTGACACTGTTGAAAACTTTGACCATAACTTTGTATTTGCCGGCGTTGTAATACGTGTGGTTAACAGCACTTGACTCTGTCACTAATAATTCTGCGGACTCTCCAAAGTCCCACACATATCTAACATTGCTTCCTTTGCCTACCGTTGCAGAAAATTGGACAGCATGTTCAACAAATATTTTCTTTGATTGACAGACAAGCTTTACTTTCCTAACAGGCCACTCAACTGAAGCAGTCAGGTTTACTGTCTCAGAGCAGAGTCCATTGCTGGCTGACACGCTAACAAATAATGAACCATTATCCAAGGGAGTAAAGATGACTTCTTTTCCCATGAGCCAAATGGGCCTTGACCTTTCCAAGTGAAACATCCAGGTGTAGTTGACTGGAAATCCCCTTTGAACCTCTGCTTTGAACTGGGTTCCTTTCTGAGCTTCTAGGGTAGTGGAACAACAGTTTACAAGTTGCAAACCTTGAACTTGCTCAGTGATTAGAATGCTAGAGGATGTCTCTGAACTACTGATCTGGTTGAAAGCTTGAACAGTAACTATGTGTCTCCCGACTGGAAGACTTGATGTGGTATATTGGCCCTCAAAAATATCACGACTTTGAGACCAGTGTTTGTTTTGGAAAGTTATAAAAAAGCTTACATTGCTTCCTTTGGAGATTGTTGGAATAAATGTTACTTGTTCCTTACTACAGAAAGAGGACTTGCTATTGCCCAGCACAAGACCTTTGATTGCATCCTGGACTGTGACATTGTGTGAAACCATCTGCCAACTTATCTCATTGGAAACATTCAGACACACCTGGTAGGTGCCTGCATGTGGAAATCTGTAGCTAAAAGTTTGACTGGTTGAGGTAAAAATGTTCTGTTTGACAGTTCTAGCTTCCCAGTCCCAATGCAGATCATTACCCTTGTGAGTAAACCCATAAAAGGAAAGAGTAGCACTTGCATTGACATAAAATGGATGTGTCTTGCTATCAATTTGAAAGCCTACATCTTGGACTTCTTCCTGAACCAAAAACTGTTTTGTGTTGTTACTCTGACTAACAGCATTCCAAACTACAACTGTGACAAGATAAGAACCCGGACTTGGAAAAGTGTAAAGCACAAAAGGTTCTTGTGTCTGAAGGGGTGCAAGATTAGGATTCATATGCCAAATGTATTGCAAGTCTGATCCGGCATCCACAAAAACGGAGATGTTCACTACTTTCATCCATGCAACAAAGTTTGACTGTACTGTTATGACTGCATTTTTTACACATTCGACTACTACTAAAGAAACACTCTTGGTAACCCCACCCAACACATTGGAGGCTCTAAGCTGAACTGAAAGACTTCCAGGGGTTCCAGCTAACAGATGAAAAATTTCTCCTTCACCTGCAATTTGTTGGGTTGTTTCACTCTGTCTGGCAAGCCACTGGAAAGTTATGTTGGAGCCTTTGGTGACTGAAGTAGTAAACAACACTTCCTCATGAGTTGGTATATATTTTTCATTTGTCAGGCTTTGACATTCAATCTGAAGTCCCTCTATTCTTTCAAATACCTCTATTAAAATATCTGCATCTCTTTTACTCACTAAGTTCTGTGCTATAACGCTTACTTGATACACTCCTGGTCTGGGGAAAGCAAATCTAAACTCATGAGTTCCCTGTCTGGTAAAAGATATGCCTTCTACTGTCCAAAAGTATTTGGCATTGCTAATTCCAGCACTGCTAACTGCTGTGATGACAGTTTCCTCTCCTGCCACAGAATAAGGCTGGCTGGTGTGAAGTGAAAGGTCTGAAACAGGGAGTAATACATTCACTGTGAGAGTTGTAGACTCCCGGCTAACAGCGTTAAATGCTGTTGCAGTGACTGTGAAGTGACCCAACGAGGTAAAGACATGTGAGGCATTATGTTTGTGCTCCGCTGGCGATCCATCTCCAAAGTTCCACAGCACTGACACATTGGTGCCAGCACATCTGGCAATCCAAAATGATGCTACTGTATTGACAATCAGTGCATCAGTTTGACTGTTATCCCTCCTAATAGAGAGTCCATTCACTGGTTTTTGAATGGTAATGTTAACTTTGGCTGTTTTGTTGCTGACTTTGTTACTTGCTATTACTGACACCTCTTCAACACCTTCATCTCCAAAGACAAAACACCTCTCGGAGTTTTCTGTTACAGCAGCAAGATCGTAGGGCTTACTAAACCACTTGAGTTGGTAACCCATCATCTGTTCAGGGGACACTAACACACTAATGCATATTTGTTCGTCAACTGCCACCACATTCTTTGAAGACTGCATCACAACATTCGTTATTGGACTTTGAACACAGATACTCGTACTAAATGAGGTACACATGAAAGAACTAAACACAGTCAGGTTAACATGAAAAATACCATGGCTTGGAAATATATGCAAGACTGTGGACTGTCCTATCACTACAGTTAAATTTGAGTGTCTAAACAGCCAATGGAAAGTCAGACTGGATATGTTTCCATTCACCAGAGCTGTGAACTGTATGTCTTTTCCACTCATGATGCATTCTGTTGGGACAATACCTCTAACAGTCAAAATATAGACCTCAACAATTATAGAGTGAAAAGCTTTGCTGACAGAATTATAGACAGTCACTTCTACTGTATAGTTCCCTGGAAACTTATAGATGTGTGAGATGGAACCATGTCTAAGATTTTTCTCCCGGCACCCATCGCCAAAGTCAAAATCCCAGAGGAGGTCAGTACCAGTGGAAACCTTAGTTTTGAAATCTGTAGCAGAGCCAACTTCACTTGATATGTTGCTGGAGACAGTTAATCCAGAGATTTTCTCCATAACTACCACCAAATGCTGGGCGCTAATGGATGAAACTGTGTTATTAGCTAGGACTGTGATGTTGTATAGTCCTGCAGATCCAAACCTATGGCCAATTCTAGAGTGGATGCTTTGGACAGCGTTAGAACCATCTCCAAAATCCCATGTGTAGAAGACAGCAAAAGCGGAGGGTTTGGCAGAAGCTTCCAGATGGAAAGTCTGGTTGACAACAGGCACCAAAGCGGAAGGGGAAATGAAGAGGCTGATTAACTGAGGGCGGACATTTATCTTCATGGATGTTTCAGTGTTGTCATATTGATTGGAGACTTGAACATGAAGGGTGTAGTCCTCTGGAGTGAAACACAGAAAATGAATTTTGCTTCAATGTATTGAATACTATAAGTGCATAGCAGTCAACCACAATCTCATTTGTGGTACTTCCACCAGATCTTACCAAAGTTTTAAGAAAATTTCAAAAATATTATCCTTTCTAAATTGGTAAAAAAGAAAAAAGAAAAAAAAGAATCTCCTTTGAATGTGAAACGAATGGCTTAAAATATATGATTATGGGGTCCCTGCCAAAAGGCAACAAAGAGAAATTTCAAAAGTTAAATTAAATGAACTAAAAGTTAATTTAATGTTTGCTTAACTGGCTGTTTAAAGCACCATTAAACTCATATTAATTACCTTTTTGGCCACTTTGTATTAGAGAAACTAATTGTAAACATAACACTGCTGTAATGCAAACACATAAAGTCGATATGCTGAAGGAGTTTGCAATCATTTGCCTCATTACACATCAAGCAGACATATAGGAACATTAGTATTTAGCATCTGGTTTGGTTTTCACCTAAATGTGCAGCACTTAACCTCACAAATGCTCCAATATGTCCACCAGACTTTCTACAGTGGGTTTACTGGACTGCTAAAATCAGCTGCCTGCTAAAGCAATAGGAAGGTCTGATTAAAAGTGGCTGTGAACCAAAACATTAAAGACATGGGATGTAAAGTTAAAATATTACAATTATCAGCAATGTCTTCTATGTGTGTTTACCTGGGATCCGATAGGCGTAGTTTACTGAGTCCTGGATATACACTTGCTTCTCTCTTCTTGCCACATGTGCTTCCATGGACTGACATGGAGCAGGCTGCGTGTGGATGACACTGCTACTGCCAGCCCCAAAATCCCATCTAAGTGATAAGTTACATGAAAACCGTACAAAAACAGCTTTATGAGTGTTGTTTCAGTGTAAGACTCTGTTGTAGACTCAAGAATATATGTTATTCACATCTTCTTTAAGAATGTTTAGGTTTGTTTGTCTATGAAAAATGTAATAAATTTTTTATTATTACATAAGAGATGGCTACAGAAGGTTTTACCTAAAGGTAACTGGAAGGGAGATATCAACTCTGACCCTCACAGTGTAGAGGTGAGTTACATCCATAACCACAAGCTCACTGACTGACAGGAACTCTGGGTCAGCTAGCAGTGTGATTTCATCTGCAGTCAGGAGGATTTGCTGCCTCTGCGAGCTCACCGGGTTGGATGCTGTCACCTATAGATAGTTCACAGATTACTAAAACAGTTTTTTCAATCAATTTTTTCTATTAATTGTAATCTTGAATTTCTATTTGGTATAATAAATATACCAAATAATTAGTGCTGTCAACGCAAACTGATCCGCGTTAATGTGTCAAAATGGGCAAATCCCCATTAAAAAGTTAACAATTAATCCATGTGAAGGGTTACTCGCTGTTAAGGTGCTAATGCAGCTTAAACGCATTAATGCCATCAACACGACACGATTAACAATGAACCCATCTTAAGCGCAGACTCACTCAAAGTCTCTGAAATGTCTCTGTCAACGCATTTTGTGCAGTTTTCCAAAGTTTGTCCATTTTGCGCTCCAGATGGGTTGAGAGCGTTAAAAATTTGAATCGCGTTGACGCGTTTGCCACCCCGTGTTAACGCTGTATTGACGCGTTAACGTTGACAGGACTACAAATAATACAAAAGAACTAATATCTGAGCATAGTGTACATCACAAAGAGGAACAAAACTTCTTCGTCTTGTTTTTTTTTTTACCAGCAGCTTATACTCAGCAGGTTTCTTGAACATTACACTGTAAGATCCCCCTTCATAGGCAAACTCCTTCAGGTCGTCAATCACCCATGTGAATTTTACTGAAGAGCCGCTCTCCACTGTGGCTGTAAATGACTACAAAATAAAACATTTAAAAAATGTCATTACATTAAACTATGATAACCTCCATTACTTTCGTACCCATATTTGACTATGATAGCAACTCTTACTAAAACACTAACTAAATCTAATACAAAATAGTCAATAGTCTTAAATTTAAGCACTTAAGACCTATCAACCACAAGTGGCCCAGTCAACCACAAGTATTTGATGCTTTCCATACTATATCACTGATATCAAATATCAGCTGCAAAACAGACCTTGCAATTGTCCAGCTACTGCAGTACAACTGGTATGCAAGGTATGAAGAAGGTGCACTGACTCACTGTACTCCAGGTACAGAAACACACTCACAGACACACCAAGAAACCACATTGTCTAGGTTAAGATTAAAGGGTGTCAAGTCAGTCAGTGATGTGGCAGCCTGTAACACCGTGCTGAGCTTTCAGCATCTGATGAAGTATGAATTCAAATCTGAATCTTTGGTCCTGTGCAGGTGAGCTCAAATATCATGGACTATACATATTTGAAAAAATATTATGCCAATGATCTATTGGAATTGTAAATTAATGAAAATAAGAGACTTACTATCAACTATTTGTTTATAATGTGGAAAGGTTCTTTGGGTATTCCTGCGATGTATTCTTGCAGTAATACTTACAAATTGTATCAATTTTTGCTAAATAAATCAAACAAAATAAAAGTTTTAACTTTGCCAATTTGACTTCTCTGTAGCAAAAAAAAAAAAAAAAAATAGAAATCTAAATCTAAAATTACCAATGGCTTGAATTATGTAGCATAGTAGCTGTTTCCTGTGTTGGAATGGCAGCCATCACGCACACACACACACACACACGCGCGCGCAACCCTGATTTGGATAGACAGTTAAAATAATGGATGGATGGATGGATGGATGGATGGATGGATGGATGGATGGATGGATGGATGGATGGATGGATGGATGGATGGATGGATA
>VURO01037366.1:11254-36829 GCA_015108175.1 Pelvicachromis taeniatus
GCACGCACGCACAAACACACGCGCTCACGCACACACACACACACGCGCGCGCAACCCTGATTTGGATAGACAGTTAAAATAATGGATGGATGGATGGATGGATGGATGGATGGATGGATGGATGGATGGATGGATGGATGGATGGATGGATGGATGGATAAGCACCTATTAAATCATTATAAATGATCATCTGGGTACTTTGTGTGTCCTCCAGAATTTGAATAACAATTCATCTAGTAGTTATTAATTTCTTTTGGTCAAGTTCAAACTGGCATAACAATTTACGTAAACTGCTACTTCAAGACTCACACTAGTTATTTTGTTAAACTATATTGTAAAAAAACAACAACTTTGTCACAGTTTCCTTTTTGGTGGTCTCACCTGTGATGTATCTACAAGCATCCTCAGGCATCCATGAGGCTCAACACTAAGCCCCATCACAGCCTCGTAGCCACAAACCTTCACACTCAAACTCTGAAAGCTTTGTGCATCCATTACACTAATGTTCAAGATCTGAATCCCAGGTGATGATAAGACCAAAGTCGCAGATGAAAACCAGGCATCATGGAATTGCTTCCTACAGTCAAGTGAAGACTGAAACATATTTTCAGGACAGGAATGAAGAAATGGAACTCCGGTCTGGAGCACTGGGGCTGACCATGAGCTACTGGCTTTTTCTCCAAACATCGCCTTGAGAATAATAACAGTTGGGACATTGATTTGGACATGAACCTGGTTCTTATCATCTGGGAGTGGGTGAATGACCTCAAGTTGGAATTTAGACCTAAGACTGGGATTAGGAGCTGTAGTAAGGGGCCTGATACCACTGACAGTGACTGTCTCTGTCTGAGCATAGTCAAAGATGTCTTCATGCTCCGTAGAGCTGTAAAGGGTGTCTACATAAAGCATCCTTAGATTGCACACAACTCCATCCACCCACTTGCTTCCTTGGGGCAGCACAGTAACTCCTCCTTCCAACCAGCCTCCCCACTCCATCCCCCTAAAGGACAGGTAACTTTGGCGCCAGGGAGAGTTTCGGGAGGTTTCACTGTTTAGGCAATGTAGAAATGTTCCAGAGTCTAGAGTGTGCTGTACAGCCACGATATCATCAGGGTAAACCACGAAGGCTCGCTCTAAGAGGGGCAGCTATGGAAAAAACAAACATGATAATGTGTAAAGGTTTAAAATGTACATGGTCCAAAAAGGTTGCAACAGGATCAACAAACCTTTATGGTGTTTAGCTCGAAGGTAGGGTTTATTTTCAGAGGCAGGTCTGCCACCACATGGTAGAACGGTGGTAGGTCGGAGTATCTTGGAGGTAAAGCAAAGCCCCGATTTCCAATGGCAGAGTCGTAGGTGCTGCATGGACTGGTGGTGAGCACGCATGCCTCCAGTAGATAGCACCAGTACTGCCCTCTGCTGCAGCCCCCTGTAGTGTTACACAGCGGTACTGCTGAGCAGCAGCTGAATGGATTAAGAAGAGAGCTGCAGCCTGGCAAAACAAACAAACAAACAGATTAATACCGACAGTATCTGACAATTACATCCTATACCTCTTTCCCATTAGCACCTGCTCATCTCAACTCGACTCAACTCGGTTTTTAGTGTTTTCTATTAGGTGGTAACCTGGTTAGTAGTAGTAGTACCTAGTCAACCAGGGTTCCTAGCAAGCTGAGTTAAGACGAAAATGTGATGTCAATAGACTGCGCGCAATTGACGGCCTGGGAGTGATGTCACTGGATGACACAAGAGCCTGCATCCTTTTCTGGCTCTCTTCATTTACACTGAGTCTTACGAAAGGCCATAGAGTGACCATCAGGTATACCATCACCTCAATGTCCTCCAGTTTGTGCTTTGTTTGTGTTGCATACAAATGACAAGATATGGGCCACCTTCCTATAACTATCCCACCCACATGAGGTGCTACTCAATTGTAATGGAAAATAACCAAAACTGAGTTGGATCTGAGCCAAGTAGGTGCAATGAATAATTAGGTTTTAGTCACTGCCGTTTCAGTACCTGGAGGTACCAAGTGGTAGTTAGGGTTGCAGTAGGGTCGAAGTATCTGGACACGAGCCAGAGAGGACACGGGACTGGGCTGGACCACCAGTTCCACTGATAACAACTGACCTGCATGACTGAACCACAAGCCTGGGAAAAGCTGCATCTGTGGGAGACATGGGAGCATCCTTTTAGACACAAAAAATACACATTTAAGTCAACTCTAATTACACCAGAAGATGAGCTTATGCAGGTTTAGTTCTTTCAAAATCACTTATTATGTTTCATATGATAAAACAATTGAATAATATGAGCCTAATTATCATCATATTGTGATCGAATCGATTTCATCAATACTAACATGCTACTTGATCCATACTACTATTGTATTTGAGCAAAGTTTTCATACACTTTTAATTACCATGTAAGATTTTCAATTCTATGGAAGAGCCAGAAATTGCAGGAATTAGAAATAGGGTGCTAGTGCAGATGGCCTAAAAATCACTTTACTAATTCACAAATACTTTAACATGTGCTCTCTAACAGAACCTTTCAGCCTTGGAGCTCTGGATTAAGCAACATGTTATAGAGATAAAAGAAGTTGTAAGTGTTTCAGCCTATCCTTTTCCTATATTGTAATGACATAGCAGCCTTTCATCTTGTAATATCATATGATTCCTTGGGTCAGTAGTCAGTGATTAAGCACAATAGTTCACTAACCTCTACTGTGTGTCGTCCAATGTCTGGAACACTGGGAAGAAGCTGTACCTGGGTTTCTGCATATATGCCGGTCATGAGAGCCAATCCAATGAGGTAACTGCCCATAGATGGTAAAGCCTCTACAGAAAGGTGAATAAAACAAAATCACCTCAGGCCATTTCAAATGACACTTTTTGCATATTTGACCTGACCCGTTGAGGCATGGACTGCACTAGCGACAGATCCTTCAAGTCCTGTAAGTTGAGAGCTGGGCATGATATGGACTTGTACAGCAAATCCCACAGATGCTTGATTGCACTTAGATTTGGGGAATTTAGAGACCAAGTCAACACCTCAAACTTGTTGCCATACTCAAAGCATTCCTGAACCATTTTTGCTTTGTGGCAGGGTGTGTTATCATGCTAAAAGAGGCCACAGCAGTCAAGATGAAATGGTGTGCATGGCCAGCAATAATGCTTAGGTAGGCAGTACGTGTCAAAATAACATCCATATGGATGGCAGCACCCAAGGTTTTCCGGCAGAATATTGTCCAAAGCTTCACACTGCCTTTGTCAGCTTGCCTTCTGCCCATAGTGCATGCTGGTGCCAGGAGATCCCCAGGTAAGCGATGAACACATTGATCCCTAATATATCCCACTCACTAACAGCTGTCAAGATGAAGAAAATAATCAATGTTATTCACTTCACCTGTCAATGATCATGATGTCATGATTGGTCAGTGTATATATTTGGCTTTGCCAAATTGTCCAGCATGTTCAGTTGAGCTGTCTTATTTTGCTTCCAGAGCTTGGGCTTTGCTTGCCCTCTGCTTTTGTTCATCCATCAGCTTGCCTGCCATCTGCAAACCTACCATACTGCCTACATTTCAGTTCTCCTTCCTGCTTTCCCATTCATACGAATTTCTGGTGTTCTTTAGTGAAACAAAAATCTTACCAGTTACTTCCATTTCACAGATGAAAAGGTATTGTCCTCCACATTGGGCCTTCCTCCACCTTCCCAGTGTTCCCAGTGCCATCTGAGTGCACTCCCTTGGACTATCACCATCTTTGTCCCACCATACTGGAGTTTGTGGCTGTACAACCCCTTCGTGGTCAGAGTCCTGCAGCCAAACCCATACAGTGGTTTTCCTAAAATACAAAATGTCACACTTTCTGCGTTAAAGGTTAAGAATAGGCTGAAGAAGCATATCCTTCTGAGACTATTCATTTGTCCTCTGCAGTAGACACACAAATCACAAAAAACTGAAAGTTGTCAGGAGGATATGATATGAATGAGTGTGTATGTTGTTTGTCAGACTCACACTGGAAAGACATGGAGAAAGAAACTTTGAAGTTCTAGGCTGTCAGAAGATGCTAAGTCCCCTCCCAGGGTCGCTCTGCATGAAGCCTGTGCTTCAAACCATGAAACTGCCACCTCTGAGAGCCAATAGCATCGTAGGCTGGTCAGGTGAACCCGACTGCCTTGTGGGCAGGGAATGGTCTCTGGAAGGCAACAACAAAACCGCATGCAAGGAGTCATTTCTTAAATAACTCATGTGAATCATAGTGAAAAGCTTTAAATACAGGTGAACAAAGACACAGTTCATAGAATCACATTTCACATATGTTAACTTTGACATTGTGTTTTTGAGACTGTAAACCAGCTGCTGCTTTTATCTGGAAATTTGAGGTTTTAAAGGAGAAGCACTACATGCTCCATGTGTAACTTTCTGTATGAAATACAGTCATTTTAGTGGGACAAATCTTCCTCTTTATAAGTTCTCTGTCTCTGTCTGCAGACATTCAAACTATAACAATTTCTGCATTTTTTATGTAACAAATCACATAAAAAAATATATGTAATTTGTTACATAAATGGGAAAAAATTGCATGTAATTTAATACTTAAAGTGAGCATTACATTTTGGGCATTTTTTCGTTTTTGAGTGAAGTCACACAGAACAAAGTTTCATATATATAAGAATGTATATATATATATATATATATATATATATGTGTGTGTGTGTGTGTGTGTGTGTGTGTGTGTGTGTGTGTGTGTGTGTGTGTGTGTGTGTAAAAGTTGGTAAAGTTTAGTGATTATCAACGAGAATTTCTTGAGATCGGTTGCTATATGTTGCTAACTGCTGTAAGTTAATTTAATAATTTTAATAGTACTAATATTTTTTTTAAAGTGACAGGAGATGGGAGTTAATACATGATATTAGCAGGATTTAATGTTGAAAGTCTGGCATCTTTCATTAGATTAACTTGGGAGTTTTATTTTGAAAAAAAAAATCATAGCTTCACAGCTCGTTCAACAATATTTTGAAAAAAATGTTAGTTTAAAGAACGCTTCGTGATCCGCGGGTATAAAACTAAACACAATATCATCTGTCTTCTTCAAAAATAAATATGTTATTTTCTTTTACATTTAAGTGTTTTGCACTTTATCTTTAACTCAATAGACGTCTTTAATAAAGACCAACGTTATTGGTGTTATAAAACTTTCTGCACTTTCTTGCATTTTGTTAATGTGCTGACAAAATGTGTCTAAAAACAGCCGTCAACCTTTAGTCCTCGCTAACGTACGCATTTCCAGGACTACGTTTCTGCCACGCCACGAGGTGAAAATAGTAGTCACATTCTCTTTAACAGTAAACGAACAGCAATATATATACACAATTAAAAAGTACAGTCCTAATCTACAGTCTTTTCTGTATACTGACAACACATGTAATGTGGATGAACAGTGCTACGACAATACTGTTGTACTCTGTGATCTGGTCTTCAAATGTAACCATACTCTTTCTGAATTTTAAAATGATTTTGAAATGTTGAAGCTGACACCGCAGTTGTATTTTTCCCAGATCACAGCATTTCTTTTCTATTTAGTAACCTGGTACAAACTTAAGACTCTCACCACCAGTAGTTGTGATCAAAACCATACAAATAATCCAGGGCAGAGCGTGTTTCTGCGACACAAGCGTGCCTCTCATCTTGCCGAGCAAATCACACATGGAAACAGAGAAGAAATCAGTTCTCTCCTTGTATTACATTTGAGGATTCTCCTCATGTTAAATGTCGTGTCTAATCTTCCTTCCCATCCACTTCTGTGCCTTCTGCACACACATACACATCTCCACTGAGTCCTCCTTCCCTCCTCCTACAGAGACACTGTGAGTTATGGTGGTACTGTTGTTTTAAAGGCCTCTTCTCTGTTCTTCCTGAGCGCCTGGGTGACTTTTACTTTGTCTCTCAGCAACAGCCATAGAAGCAGAGTGGACAGAGGAGGCTGGAGCTGCTCATTACCATGTTGTAAAACCCCCTGGCACTCACAGGAAAGAAGCGGACTCCCTCAGGCTGGATGCAACTAAGGATCCCGACAGAAACGAGCCTCACAGGCCAAAGAGTCACTGCAGTAGTTGTTTTTTGGCTACAGGGATCAGTTTCTCTCAGTGTGGCCAAAAGAATTTTTTTCTGTTAGAAAGGTCATTCGCCTGCATTGTGTTCACACACAATTGTCTCAGCAAGACCTCAGCACCTACCAAACAAAGGCTCTGTGATGCACATGCAAAGACTAGATGTAAAAGAGAGGATGCCATCTGGGTTGCCTGGAGAGTGAACAAATCATGTAGAGCAGGGGTGGGGGGACTCCAGGCCTCAAGGCCCGGTGTCCTGCAGGTTTAGATGTGTCCTTGATCCAACACAGCTGATTTAAAGGGATAAATTACCTCCTCAACATGTCTTGAAGTTCTCTGGAGTCTGAATGAACTTGATTGAGGTGTGTTGACCCAGGGTGAGATCTAAAACTGCCAGACGCCGGCCCTTGAGGCCTGGGGTTTCCCACCCCTGGTGTAGAGGGTGGCGTTAACATCGCATTAACTTTTTTTGAATTTTCTGTATTTTTCTTTCTCTCTTTCTTTTTTCTCTTCTCTTCTTTTTGGTTCAGGCACATTTCCTTAATATGTTCATCAATGTTTTTTTAGTACTATTTTATTTTATTATATTTATTATTTCCACTTCTATTAACTTCCAATGGGCCCTCACCTTTTGGTTGTAATATTTTGTTTTATTATGTTATGTTTGGTTACTAGTTAAGTTATGCTAAGAATATATGATTTCAATTGATTTGTGCGAGATATTAATAAAGTTCATCCAATCTAAACTGCGGTTGTGTGGTATAGTGGGCAACCTGTTCATCTTATATGTAAAACACTCCTGGTTCAAGACCAGTTGGATGGATGCCCAGCCTAAATAAAAACTAGCAACAAAACTGTTGCTGTTTTTATTTTTTTATTTTTTTTTAGTGAAAAAAAAAAACGTCACTGAATGATTTGACCCAGTCTGAGCAACTCTGTGACTGTTGTTTTATGTTCTTGTTCATTTTCTCCAGTGTACAGGTTGTGCACATTTGTCTAACAAGTTACAGGTTGCTGGTTCAATCCAAGCCTCTGTGGTGTTGTGTCAGGGGGCAGGTCAAATACATAAAGTTTTTTATGTCCTGGTAAGCATCTAAGGTAAACTCATTTAGATCACACTCTATAAATAACTGTTCAAACAGAGTTCACAGTAAAACGCAGGACACGAGAATCAGAATCTTGAATGTGAAACAACAAGCCATTACAAAGTCCAGAAAGTCCGAGAATAAACAAAAACAAGCCAGAAAATATTCAAATATGCAACTAAATAACTCACCGAAGGATGAGCGCAGTATGATACAGTAAATATCAAAGGTAATGAGGGAGGTGGAAACAGGTGGGGAGCACAGCTGCAGAGAAATAATCAAAGGAGATGGGGAATCAATGCAAGCCACAGAGAACAACACTTACCAAAATAAAACAGGAAGAGAGACGCAACCCCACGGAAATTAAGATTAACTTAACACAACTAAACAGGGAACAAAAAAAATAAAAAGACCAACACATATGTGAGAGTGAAGCAACAGAAAGGGAAAGGGAAGTAATACATCTAAAGTCATCTGTAACTAACTAAAAACTACAGGCACAAATAACAATACCAGGAATCAGATGATAAAACTCATAAGAATAGGGCCACAAAAACCAACATTATTAACATGAACATCAGTAAAGTATCAAAACCCAAAAGGAATAATGAACTAACACCAAAGTGAAAAACCACGGGTGCAAGAGCCAGGAAGCATGGCAAAAATGGGCTTTCATTTCACAATGTCACTTTTCACCATGGTTTTATTTATTCTTTACAGATTTTTCTTGTATTAACTCAGCAATGAAGTGAATAAAATTTTACCTTATGATTGAAAATGGTCCATAAAAAAAAGTGCCCATATTTTACCAGTTACACCAGACTGACCTATAGGTGACTAACTGTGACTAACTGTGAACTAAAACAGTTAAACAGTTACAGCACTAAATAAGACCATCATTCAAAATCAAATTAAAGTTCCTTAATCTGGGTACTGCAGCCCAGTTCGGGTCCCCCGAACTAATTATCTAAATTTAAAAATAGATTTGCAAAAATTATTAAGTCAGTTAATAATACTGTATTTTTTACAGTTTAATAGACTATTTATATAATTTGCTATTGCAAATCTTATATCTGTTAAATATCTACTATAACATTTAACAAATGTAATTTTTTGAACAAAGCTTCAGTTTGCCATTGCACATAAAAGTCACTAGGGGGCAGCAGTGGACCTTCACAAAACACACCGAAGAAGAAGAACAGGAAACAGGAAGCAAAAGAAGGAGGCTGTTGATGGTGACATAGCTTAGGTAATGTTAAACGAAGAAAACACTCGGGTTTAGCTTCGTCTCTCTGAAATAGGCGCTGTTAAAGGATGGAGACGTTTGCGTACTAGTGGGATATTTGGAATTTAATATATGGTTGGGTTTTTTCAAGGGGTTTTTAAGGTGAATATTAGCGAAGCTATTTATCATCCGCTTATTAGTCCTCATTAAACAAACAAAAAAAAAAAAAAACGTTATACATGTGTGTATGCTGTATGTCATGTAGAGATGCGACGGTTACCTTCCCTAATATAGGAAGCATTAATCGGCATATACACAGTGCACCAAAGTTAAACTAAATGTGTCCTTTTTCTTCCTACATTACAGCATCATGGGGGAAGATTGCAGTACTTCAAATAAATGGTTGGTTTAATTATAAGAGCCTTTATGCCGAATTGTCCAGAAGGTTTTATTTGTTCATAAGCGATCATAGATTGATTAATAGGATGAATACTTCGGACGATTACTTTTGCTCCATAAAATTGTAAAGATTTTGAATGAAGTTTGGTGTAAAAAGCCTTAATGACGAGCTTAAACTTTAACGCCTATATTTATATATATACTACCTTTTTCGGGAATGGAATAATATAGTCATTATCTTCTCACTCAGTTTTATCCCAGTCAGAAAGCTGAAGCCTTATTGTTGTTTCACATGAACTTTGGGTTTTATTTTTTAATACAGAACAGTGGTTGCTGATTTGGTGTCCTTAGGGCTTGATTTGAGAACAGATAACGATGACAAACAAAAACGCACTGCAGAGTTTGTATATTTGGTGTGCTATTTATTTCCCGTCTTTGCATTTGCAGCAGGTTCTATGCTCCAGCTAAGGACTGCTGAAGAAGAGAAAAGGAGTTGTGAAATTTCCCAGCTGAGGCAGGCTGTGTTACAAAACAATGACAGACTCCTTGATGAGATGCTCTGCCAAGAAATCTACAAGAAAGTCATCAACTGCAGAGGTGGATGGGGCATTGCAGGCACACCCCTGCATGCTGCAGTGTCTAAAGGCCACCTCAGCTGTCTGCAGGTTCTTCTTGCTCACGGTGCCCTCGTAGACTGCGTGGACGTGAAGGCCCAGACGCCTTTGTTTGCAGCCGTTCGAGGGAAATACCTGGACTGTGTCTTAACTCTCCTCAAAGCTGGCGCCAACCCCAACGGAAGCTCGTCCAACAACTGCTCGCCGGTCCTCACTGCTGCGCGGGAGGGCGACGCGGAGATACTAAAGCAGCTACTGAAACACGGCGCTGAGGTGAACTCCCGCTCCAAAGTCTTACTGTGGACCTCGAGTGCCAGAGTGTCCAGCGGGCCGCTTTATTTGGCTGCTGTTTATGGACACATGGAGTGCTTCAAACTGCTGCTCCTCTACGGGGCAGACCCAGACTACAACTGCACAGATGCCAATCTGCTGAGCTCTGACAAGCAGCCCAAAACTGTGCTGGAGATGTGCCTCAGGCACGGCTGTGGTGTGGAGTACATCCAGCTTCTGATCGACTTTGGCGCAAACGTCTACCTCCCCACGCTGATCATCGAGAAGTCGACGAAGCAGAACGAGGCTGTGGAGCTGCTGCTGCGAGAAAGAGGTGACAGAAAGATTCTTCAGTGCATTTTCACGTCAGATCTTTAACACTACTGATGACGATGCAAACAGGGGAGTGCTAAAGTTTTACCTTTGAAATAAATACGTTCAGAATGTGACTTTATGGGTGCCTTCCTGCATTTATCCTCCAGGCATCTCTCCTTACGGTTTCTTTACATGCTATATATTTGACTTGCATTTGTATTTTACATTAACACCCTTTCCCCACACTAAAATCTGATCAGGACTCGATAAAGGAATCTTTAACAAATCAAATGTTTAAGCATAATCTGTAATGGGATTGGCAGCAGTGGACTAGTACTAATTTAGCACCTTTCTACTCAACTGAGCTCTCAAAGTGTTGAATAAAGTGTTATTAACTCACCAATCCCATGACAAGCACTCTAGTTTTACTTTCTGGGATGGAGCTAAAATTCTTGAATAATGTCCTTAAAATATGTATAGACTAGGACTTATACTACCACTCAGCTTTCTTTATATAGCTCCAAGTCACAACAGCAGTCACCTCAGTATGTTTTACATTGTAAGGTAGAGACCCTACAATCAAACAACCACCTTTGAGTGAGCACTTGGTGAAAGTGGGAAGAAGAAACTCCCATTTAACAGGAAGACTCCTCTGGCAGAGCCAGGCTCAGGGATTGGCAGCCATCTGCCACGACCAGTTGGGGGATTGTTAATATATATGTTCGATATCTTGTTTAATAACAATAATAGTTGCTGTAAACTTCATTAAAAGCCACAAAAATAGAAATAATAATATCATACGTGCTATATTGTGGGTAAAACGTTGTTCTCTTTTTGTCTCCAGGAAATCCAAAAGCCTTGACCTCACAGTGCCGACTTGCTGTACGAAGACACCTCAGAAAGATCAACAAGATCCACAACATCGACCAGCTGGAAATGCCCACAAGTCTCATCAACTTCTTGCAACACACAGCAGGCCCAGTCACTGTTCTGTAGATAATGAAGGATAAATTATTTTATGACCTGTGTTTTGTTTTTTATTTTTAGCTTAAGCTTTTATTTGCAGGATCCCTTGAACCCCTTTGTCCTCTTTTTAAAATGGCTTCTGTGTGATTATGCATTGTTTTTGCTCTTAAGGCTGGTTCTTCAGCTAAAAGAATAAAGGTGGATTATTCTTTTGGATTGCTAGTTCTTACACCTTCGCTGTCCAGGGTGTGCCCAGTCTCAACTGTTACAAAGCGTGTTTGCACTGGAGATCCCATATTCTTTACCTTAATGATTATAGTCAGAACGGTATTTTCTGACCAACACACACATTTTGCTTCATGCTGGACTTGTGAGTTATTATAGTTCTACCTCAGGAGCGTGCAGTCTCACCTCTCAGAGATCCATCAAACAGAGAATGATCTGAGTAAATGAATACAAACCCAATTCCAAAAACAAGTTGGTGTGCTTCGTGACATTCAGATAACATTACATGTGAGCTCATTTTAAATTTGATGGCATCAGCACTTCTCAAAAAAGTTGGGATGAGGCTGTAAAAGTAAGTGGTACTAAGTAGAAACCGCACGTGTCCCCCTCAGCTGTCAGCAAAGACTTTGATCCTGAAATATTTGCAAAAGGACAGTGACCTTAGAGAGGCAAAGTCCTGCTGTCATGCTTTATCACAAAGAATTGTGATAATGTGATATTATATAAAAGAAAAAATGGCAAAAACCAGGACAAAAAAAACCCTTAAGGTGTTTAGTTTGAATACCTGACATTGTAGTATTCAAATTACTCCATATATTATTCATAAGTACTAAATGATGGGAGATACTGACAGATGAATTAAAATGGACATGAGCAAAAATGACATGAAGGTTCCTAAAAGCATAAGTTATCCTCCAAAATTAAACAATTATTTTTATAACATATATTATTATTTTGTCCGGTTAACGCCCTGTCTCTTATCTATTCAGTATGTTGACATACGTCTTCATTGGTGGCTTGTGACCTTTTACCTTCTCTGTTCAACCATTTAAACCCAAACCTTCAAAAATTGAAGTAAATAACCACCGACACGGCTGCTGCTTCTAACTAACCTTTTGGTGAGTTACTGCCTAACAGTTTCAGTTTCAGTTCCTGTTGTTTCTTAGAATGGCACATTTTACAAAAATATTTTTTAAGAGTACCCCGCTTCCAAAAAAAACCAACCTTATCTAAGTCTGATATATTTTTAGGACGGAAGGATGTGATTTGTACTTCCTGTGTCCCAACGGCAGATAAGTAGCAAAAAAACAAGGAAATTCAGATTAGGTGACATTCTGTGGTGCGTGACTAAAGTCAGATTTCACTGGAAATAAAGGATTTATCTTTTGCGTAAATCAATATCAGAACAAGATGTGCTCACAACCGTCTAGAGATATAGATATGTAGATGTAAGCAGCTGTGGGAAAAGTGAATGGATTCATATTCAGTCTCTGTGTATGAGGAAAGTCAGTGCTAAACTTGGCAATCCATTGGCAGGTTGTTGTGCCACAAGAAAGAAAGAAAGAAATCTGGTTAAAACAGTGAAAACACAAGGAGGAAAGACCATCTGAATGAGTTTAAAAAAACGTGTATAATTTCAATAATTGTTAAAGGTTCTGTCTTAGATTAAAAAAAAAATTTAATTAAAGTTTTGTTTCTTTGTTACTCTCATGACAGCAACTAAGCAGGAAATGGGTCAAACACAGTCTCCAGAGATGCAGGAGATGGTCGTTGAAGGTTGGGCTAACGCGTTTATCACAATGTTACAGTTGGATGATTTTAAAATTGACAGGTAAGCAATATTACAACCAAAAGACAACCAGTGCCTGTTAGCGTTTCGTTTTAAACGATTACATTCTGTTCAGCGCGATGAAGTCCCCATTCTCCACTCGGTTTTAAATGATGACATCCCATCCTACCTTACATGCTACATGATGACATTCTATACCATTACACTCCATTCAGCACGCTGGTATGCAGTTCTACATTACGCCATTCTGTACCAGTGTGTGACGTTCCATTCTACATGATGACATTTCTATAAGATTTCTACATCCCAAAAAAAGCAGAGAAATAAATTATCTCAATGTGAATCCATTCGTTTTTGTTAATCAATTGAGTTTGCATGCAGCACATGTCCTTTCGGAAACTGAAATAAAATGGGCAGTAAAAGTTAATTAATAGTTAAATCAAAATATAATAAAAGTATGAGTTAGCTTTAAAGTAAACATTTTTATGTCCCACTCAGCGAGAGTTTCTTGTAGAGTGCTAAACTAACGGAAACAAATGTCTTCGCAGTTCCCTGCAGAGATTCTCTGGGCTCAACTCAGCTGTAGAGCTGAACAATTACAGAGACACTGTTTTGTACAGCGGAGAACTCGAACAGGTCGCATCTGTTGTGAGCAAGGTGGGGGATGTACTAGGTGGGTTTAAGTCGGTGCCTCATGCTGTCGGACTGGGAGCGCTCATCATTTCCTTGGCCTTAGACGTGGTCGCCAAAGGCCTTAAGAAAGAAACCTTGGGCACAGCTGAAATGTTGGAGAGGGTGTTCGCACAGGAGAAGTCCAGGGAGGTAAGACCTGAAGAACCTATATATGTATAGCACTTAAAAGTGGTGTTCATTAGGATGTGTAATGTAGGTTACAAAGCAATTCACGTTTTTCCCTGTAAAAAAAAAATCCTACTGATCAACACACAAAATTTGCCTTAATGAACGTTAACATTCTTCTCTTTAACTGTGGAGGTGCGAGATCTGATGCAGGAGTATTTGAAGCGTATGCTGATCAACCTGAGACACCCACAGCTGCAACTCTCTGAAACCTCTCAGATTGAGCTTGATCTTAGTACCCAGCTCACACGGCTAAAGGTACAAAGCTACTCGATCATCCCTGAATAGGGGATTTTGTAGAAGTATTAATCTATATAAATGTCCGTAAATAATCCTATGATGCTGTATACTCCAATTTCCTTTCAAAGAACTCCATGCTGGTAGACAACAATATGGACAATCAGTTTCTGACGCAGTGGGTGAATGGAGCTGCCTTCCACACACAGATGCTGATCCATCAGGCTCGTCTACAAAGCACAGGAGAACCTGATGGATCCAGAGCCATGCGTGCGGCAGGCATTTATCAGCAGCAGATAAACCTTCTGATGGAGAAATACATGACCTTGATGAGAAGCGGTGATCATTCTGAATATCAGAATAATCTCTTGGATAAAATACAAGAGATTATGTGGACTAAACCTCAGATTAGCTGGACAAGGGATTATTTTACAAAACTGCAAGCAAATATTCCAGTTCTTGTGAGGCAAAAGTCCACCTTTCTTATCCAAACCTGATTTTGATCATCTATGTCTAACAAAGCCACAAGTAAGAAAAGCAAAAAGTAAACATTAAACAACTAAAATATTTGAAACAAGTGACTTTTTTGTGGCTAGTACAGTTATGTAAGGGTTCAGTCTGATCCAGTCAAGGAAAATTAATTATTTATCTCGGCCAAGAAAATCAGTCGCCGGTCAGTTGGTCTTCCTAATTCTTTTTTCCTAAATCATTGTTCTGCTCTCTGATGGTTTTGTGTTTGGATTAGTTTTTGATTTGGACATAATACATAAAAGGTTTTGTTTTAAGTAATTGGAAAGCCAAATAAAACTGGAAGGAATATGGGTTTAAACCTTTGTGCATTCTCACCTGAGTACTGTAGTCTGTGTTTGCTTTATATCTGCTTTTGCTAGTATGTGAATGACTCTGCAACAACAAAGTCATGTATTGTTTGTCTTCATCATTATGTTACTTCCTTACATGGGTCTGCAGAAAGAGCATGCTGCTGGCTAAATAAGCTAGACTGGGTTACAGCACAATGCTGGTTCCTCATGAGTGTTAATATCACTGACTAATAAATGTCTTCATGTTTTTCCTGACAAAAACAAGAATAAAAACAAATGCACAAAAACTATAATGAAACGTCTCGGCACTTTCTTCAACAAATAAAAATGAAACAAAAATGGAGAGACGAGCTCCAACCAGAGTGAATTAATTTGCATAGAGAGGCGGAACGAGTTTGGGTGTCATCCAATCGGAAATAATCTCCCTGTGCAGCAATGTTAGACGCACACATGCTGTGTCCAAATTCAGGGGTAGCATGCTTGGAAGGACTGGGTAGGCCGGGACTGTCTAATTCACAGCCTTTTCTATTCCTGCATTGTTCCAGTCGCTCGCGCCACAGCACGGAAACTTTAAAATGGACCTGGAAATGTTGAACTTTTTTAATGCTCGAGGAGCTAGAAAACGTCACCGACATGTTTTATAATCTTAGGTTCATCAGAGACAATCATATCCAGGTAAAATAATGTTCTTTAATCAGGCCATTGTTATGAGAAGAATTCTCCTGAATGATCTGCAATGAATCCTGGGATATGATGGGCCACGAAGGATACACCCAACCCATCCTTCAAATCTGGGAAGAGAAGGACGCATCTGTTGCTGCATTTGGAGAACTCTTTGAATTTGGACAGTGTTCGTCGTGTCGTGTGACGTCAGTGCCTCCAAATGCGGCCTTCGAAGCACGCCACCCCTAAATTTGGACATGACAAAGGGGTTTGAAGGAGGAGGCGATCCCACACTTCCTGTTGCAAAATGTCAACGCTTGGGAGGAAGAGAAGAGCAGACAAAACTTAAAGAACTTTTCCTAAATCGTGACTAAAACTGAATGACGTTTTAGTCAAAAGACAGTGACCAACACTAAATCCAAATTTGCTCTCATAATTAACACTGATCCTCATATGAATTATTTAAATAACGACGTTCGCTCAGGCTTCAGAAGTGTCAGTGTTAACCTGCTCGTCTCATGAACACAGCACCGACTGCATGCACAGAAACAACACCCATCTGCTGTTCAAACGTTCTGTTTGTAAGAGCCAGCCAATATTTTCACATTAAAATTGCAACAAATTCTTTAATAAAACAAAATCTTTCAATGTCAATGAAAGTCTTTCGGTTTTTATCTGTCTACTCCAAATATGAGATGTCTGTACGCAGAAGAACTGCTTGTTTAGTTCAATCTTTTGAAAGACTGTTTAAGTTTGCTGCAGGCTGACTGCACACATTCTGTCTCAGTAGCATGAAGGGACAGTGTAAAGTAGAGCGCAGCATTTACTACACCGCATTTATCTTGAAGATTAATTCATTATTCTTTTCTTGAAATAGATTTACAGAGACATTTTTAATACATATTGAAATATATGCTCAAAAATAATCTAAAAAACGAACGTCATTTTCAACCCAGCGACCGTCTTTAACAGATGGATGAAAATCTTTTGTAGTCAGTGACGGCCACCATGTTCCTTTTGATGCCACATGTTTGTGGGTCTGTCTGACCAACCCTGGTTTGAAATGCTGTTTCCAGAGAGAGACACACGTCCAAAAATGGGCTCATACTCTCTTATTTCTTCAGATTATGAGTAACAAAATGTGCTTGCATCATTAGTAGATTAGGGGGAGGGATTTATCACGTTTAATTCATGGGTTTTTGTGAGTTTTTGAAACCTCTACATCATCAGTGAGATATTTTTTACCCCCCAAAATCCTAAATAAATAGCACAATACAATTTTAAGCAATAAATTTTACAAAATATTGGATGTAAGAACAAGAATTTATGACAAAACATACTTAAAAATGTATAATGACATTTATTTTGATTTATTTTTTATCAGAAGGTTCATTTAACCCTCCAGTTTCAAAAGAAAAAAAATCCGACAATTAATTAATTGAAATTGAACAAATATGAAGTGACAACATAAGACTAAGATATGAACAACAGAGCATTTGTGTGTTGAGCAGCAGTGAGTTCAGTAAATGAGCTCATTAAAAACTTAAATACCTTTTTATTCTCTCTCTTGTTTGGAGCTTCTGGCACCACAGCTGCAGATCATCAGGTGCCTGATTGTCAGCATGTACCCTGTTACAAGCTGTGTCCCAATTCAGAGGCTGCATCCTCCGGAGGACCCGGCCTTCGCGCTGTACGTGGGCCAGGTCCTCCGAAGACCGAGAAGTCCGGACGTGCGAGGTTTGAGAAATGGGACGTTCTAGCCTTCAGATTTGCGTCACCAGCTGTTCCCGCCCTTACTGCTTCCTCGTCCTCCGTGACATGAGGATGCAGCAGAAACACTCGCTCTGTTTCTAATCTTAATAAAGCTCCCTGCAGGCCCATCTTCTCAAGAACTTCCATAACAGACAGAAGACAACAGAACATGTCAATCATGGTAATCCCTGAACAGCATCCACAGCAAAATGTAAGAACTAAAAGAGAAAAAGCACTCTCCATCATGTGTAACAGATTAAGAAATGCATACTGTCGTTGTACCACCAACCCACAGCAGCTGAGTTTTAAACAGAAGTGTGAGATGGTGCAGAAAGTACTCCAGTGTCCTGTTATATTTTAGGGAGCAAGGGGCAGACAGCAGAGTTAACACCTTGTCACCGGTGCTTAATCAGTTTTCTGTTTGACGTTCATTCAACTGTGTGGAAACTTTCATCTGAGCCAAACTGATTCACTCAGGAACAAATAAAACACTGTGTATAGCTGCAAGACCGTTTTCCCGTGTTTTCACTCGTGTACGTTATTTGAAGAGGAAAATAATAAACTTCCACGGGACGCCGATGTAAAAAATACAACAACATTTATTCCACAGGTTGCAAAAACTTTTTACAGGAGTAATCGGGCTCAACTTATCCTCAACAACTCACTACGGTAGGAAAACCGTGTGGCTCTGCTCTCTTCAGTTGGTGTTTGCTCCAAGTACGCCATGTTTGAGTGAGCTGTCATTCATGGATTACAAAAGATTTGTCGATGAACAAAGGCAAGATCCTGCGACACGGTAAGACCTATGAAGGGGAAAAAA
Organism: Pelvicachromis taeniatus; assembly: GCA_015108175.1. Lineage (NCBI taxonomy): Eukaryota > Metazoa > Chordata > Actinopteri > Cichliformes > Cichlidae > Pelvicachromis > Pelvicachromis taeniatus. The sequence continues at coordinate 29,192 of VURO01037366.1, forward strand.
ACAGGTCTGAAAATGGACTGCTGTTTAAATCAAGTCGATATCAACACCACCACATCTCAAAATAAAAGCATCACACATGACAAGACAACAGATGTAGAAATGTTGTAATTATTTATTTTCACTCCCATACAACAGCAAGCCAAACACCAGAGTTCAAGTATCGCGATCATTAGCGAAATGGACAAAACAAAACCCCAAACATTCGTTTTAACTTAACAGAAATGATCTGTAATTAAAATATTGTTTCTTAAAAGCTGCAAAGTCCCAACAAAACATTCTCCAGCCCTGAAATATGAATATTCATTTAAATATTCAGAAATTAATTTCATTAATGAAATACCTGACATAAAAAACATGTCAGCTGCTCTGAGGAAATCACTGCTAACATGTGAATAACAAAAGTTAAAAGTTCAAGTATGATCATCCTTCCAAACCTGATCAATTTCATGATCAACAAATAAAATTAAATGCATAAACAGTGTTTCAGAATCAAACACTTCCTTTGGTCCCCCTTTTTACTTAAAACAAACACACACACAAAAAAAAAAAAAACAAGTTGCATCATCGTGATGATATCATGGCCAGTGAGGGTTCGCCGATCCTCATGGCCTCAGCCTAGACCCACATCTAGTGACATCATCACAACAAAGCCTACGATGGAGGTCCAGGACGCCAGCTTTCCGTTTCCGCTGATGATGCCGAGATGAAGCAAAGAATAGTCGATTAGACCTCTTGCACAAGTAATCTAGTTTGACCCCACCCCCCTCCAAAATTAACCCCTCTTTTTCGCTCTTACCTGACTTGTGCCTCGGGTATGATGTCATCCACCACCACGTAGACCATCGCCCCGGCAGCAAATGCCAACGCGTACGGCAATAGAGGTTCTGCCAGAACAACGGCTACGGCGCCGAGCAGCCCGGCTATAGGCTCCACCATACCGCTGAGCTGACCATACCTGAGGGAGGAACACCAACAATGAAGGCAGCTGCACACTTTACAAAGATTGTGGCACTCTCTGATACAGTGAGTAGAAACACGTGGCTTTGCCCTACCAGAAGGCTTTCCATGTCGAGACCCCTGACCCACGGAGGGGCAGGCTCACTGCCAACCCTTCAGGGAAATTCTGGATGCCGATACCGATGGCCAAATTTCTGATGGAACACAAACAATCAGTCACCAAACTTTTCTGTACAAGAAATATTATCAGCTGGCCACCAATGGCCTCATCACATGATGAAGTGGGAACACGAGAGTGAAAGGCTTCAGTCATTATATCGGCTCTAAAGGGCTGAAAGGACCACATTAGGATTTAGTTTGCTGCTTTTAGTGTAAACTCATCGGTATTTCATAAAACCTTTTTTACATTTTAAAATGTGAAGAATTGTGTGGATAATCGGTAACTTTTATACTTAAGGAGAAACAACACAAAAGGAGTGTGTGGTCTGAGCTGCCATTCCAGAGAGAAACGCGCTGTAAACACGCGCTTACACCCTGTGATTTTTATAAGATTTCATGCAACAAGTTGTCTGCACTGTTACACATGAATTATACATCTGCATCAGAGCTACGTTGTAAATTACGCCATAACCGGAACCCCGTTTTAACTGTACGCCGCAACCTTCTGCGTATTTTGACGTACACCTCCCAAGAAATGTAACTACATGTCGGGTGGATAATAACAACTTGAATGGTGTGGAAGGTTTTGGTGTAGGGATAAAAGGAGTTTCCAGTTGCTACATAATTTGGCACACAGATTTCAATTTTTTTTTTTTACATTTGGAATAATCGGTAATCAGACATTGAAGCCAAAGCAGTTCATTTGGTTAGATTTGATGTGTCTCCCAGCACAGTGTCGAGGAGGAGACGGGCGGTTATTCCAGGAGAGCTGGAAAGGGCCCTAGGTCTTCAACTCAATCAACAGGACCAGATCAGAGCAGGATCATCCTGAGCTCCAGAAAGGGTCTGCAGATGCCGTGGGGACCAGTTTGGTGTGTTTGCAATGGGTCAGTGATGGTGTAGGGAGGAATGTCCGTGGAGCGGGACACAGAGGTCCACAGGTTAGGCAGTTGGACTCATTGTCAGACCCTACGCAGGTGCGGTGGGTCCTGGATTTCACAGTATTTTTGAATAAGTGCTGCAGCCTGTGTTTAATCATGCAGCCGCTTCAGAAGACTCGCCTGGTGGCTGAGAAAGGTTTGCTGGGGAGCTCCAACTGCACTGGCAGTACCAGAATATAACCACTAGGTGTTAGCAGCACACAACAGAGCACAGTTATGGGCTCACATGGAAACACACTAAACTAATCAAACCCATCTTCAAAGTGGAACTTATTTCAGTCATCTATATACTGTTACATTGTTGGATACTCACATTAGCCATAGCCAACATTTCAAATAAAAAGGTTATCTTAGACTTCAGAGTTCTTTAAATGCTCATCAAGATGAGGGGATGTCCTGATTGTGATGATTTCAGTCACACAGCACTGAAGTTCCACTCACTTGCTGTTAAAACCTTGATGTTATGAGGGGCGGCCAATCAAAACAAAGCTTGTTTAAAAGGGAAAGGACCTAAAACAATTTATTTCCGACAGCGCATAAACTGAGAGCAAATTATAGACAGTTGTTTTTTTGTGTGTTTGTTTTGTTTTTTTCCTCCCTTCTTTTGAATTGTGAATTGTCCAAATCTTATAAATACAATATGGAGCCAAAATGAGATTAAGAAAAGCCAACTGTTTCAACTCCAGTACTAAACTCAACTCCCTCAAGTCTTTAATGAATAATAACCAGTCAGAACAGAACAGATAACCTCAGCTGGATCCACAACTGTGTCCAGCTGCAATGATGGGTAAAATACTCCAAAATACGCCAAATTAACAGACATGTCAATAAACCAGGAATACACTTTTCGCAACTTCAGAAAGGCAGCGTTTTGTACCCGTTTCTCCGCTTTGACATCAGTCTTACCTGGCACTCTCAAAGGTAGCAGATGAAGTCTTTCCTACGGCTCCAAAACCAACACCTACTGCCAAGCCCTCTGCAGAGACACAAACAGTTGATCTTTGTTAGTGTATGTCCTTGGGCTTCTCTGTTACACGGGAATAAGAACAGTTTAAGGGGATGGATGAAAGGAGAACAAGTTGGCAAACTGGAGATGATAACAAAATAAGTGAAGAAAATCAGCATGGACAGAGAGCCTGTGTACTGTGAAAGAGAAATACTAGGTAATACTGATCTATTAACAGCAAAGCGCCTGTGGAGGCTTCCCGTCTGAAGGATGGCCTTGCTGTTGACATCCAGATTTCTATTATAAAACCTGCTGTACGTGGATATGCAGCCCTTGTGGGATGGAGACTGTAGAATGAAATATAATTGCTGAACTACTGATCCGTGACCGAGTGTAAATATAAGAAATTGGGTCTTACTTTTTCCCCCCTATAAGGTGCTGGGAATTGTCTGTTTGAGATTCTACAGATAGAGAGGCTGTCGACGGGGAACGCCTCCTGATCTGTGCTGTGAGGGTTTCTCTAAAGTTGGGACCCATGTGTAGAGCCTGTCTGCCTGCCTCTCTTCACAGGCTCTGCACACTCTGAGCAGCAGCCCTCTCCTCTGATGTCCCATTTGTCTCATTTGTCATGCCTGCCACATATATTTAAAGTACACACTATTCAAACTGAAAGTGAAAAGGTCACAGGGTATCTAATGAGTGTGTGTGTGTGTGTGTGTGTGGCCTGCTTCAAACACTGACAAGCAAACACATCCTGTCATGCCATTAACAGCTATGTTGTTACAAAGCTACAACCTGCTGATTCACAGCCTCTTTATTTATTTATTTATTTATTTATTTATTTATGCACAGCTAGGATTAAAAAAAACAAGGCAGGTACAAGAATCAAGGGTGAAGCAGGCTGGAGGAGGTTTGCACAGCATTTAGAGTCATGTGTGACACACTGCTTAAATTACAGAAACATTTAAAGCCCCATTAACAAACGTTTTTCTTTACTAACGGCTAATTCTTGATCTGTTTGTTATTCCAACCTTTTACTTCTAGACACAGCAGGTTACCTTCTTAATACTAGCTTGTTAGTAACCAAATTACTGCTTTTACACAGAGTTCAGTCTAAATTGTACTTTGAGAGGGTCACAGAGGGTTTGATTAAAATAAAAGATCATATCATGGTTTCTGCTCTTTTGCCAACTTCGATTCATTTTTAAAAATTGTATATGTTAAAAGTCTGAGAATAAAAGCTGAGAAGTGGAAATATAACACATTTGAGCTTAATAAACAGGGGCCGGTTAATTAGTGGCATTATTAATATACACTACTGCCATCACCGTAAACTCCAGGTTCAATGACCTCATGTTCTAATATATAAGCTGCAGACAGGAAGTGCTTTTCTTTTACAGTCCAAGCTGACATTATATATTTACATTTTTTAGTGCTGTGCAAAACTCTTGAGCCACTTTTCATTTCTGTATAATTCGTTGGGTAAAAAGGAAATATGTGAAGCGATATACTGAAACAAACACATGGAAATACAGAATGTAAGGCAGAGTTTGTGTAACATGTAGGAGGTGAAAGTCACTGTTTGGGACATTAAAACTTTGGATGTCGGCTGTCATGTGTTCGGTTCTCTCAGGATGATCCCACGCTGCTTACAAACAGTTGAGCTGTAGGTGCTCACTGTATGTCTCTCCCAGCGTCCTCCTTAAATATTGACAACTTAAACCAAGAATTGACATTTGACTCCATAAGACCTGCTGCCACGGATTTTCACTCCAGTGCTCGTGTCATTTGTCGTACCCCAGATTCAGCCTGATTTCCATTCTTTAAGTACGTCGTAAAGTCGACAGACGCTCAGTCTGATGATGATGGTGATCAACTGAAGAGCCAGGTGTATCACTCAGGTCCTGTCAGCTGAACTGATTTCCTCTGACTTCAGTATACTGTTCTTCTACTGGTAATTTTCAACTTGGCCACCTCTTATTATGTTCTCTATTTGTCCAGTTGTTAAAGGTTTTTTAAGGGCACACTGCATACCATGATACATGACACATTTTCAGCTCTTTGGGGATCACCTTGTTGCTGCTGAAATACCATTTGATGTCTGTTGGACTGTTTATTATGCGTTTGCGAGTTGTCTGTCATGTTTTAAGTTTTTTTTTTTTATCTTCAAATGATTCGTAGGTCAGTGTTAAGTGGCTTAAAAACCAGGACTGAAAATGAGTGAGAAAGCAGCCAGTGTCCAAAGAAAAACTCTCAAAAGCCTGAAGGACTGCTGCTCAAGACCAAGAGGGGTGACACAAGACACGATCTTAAAAGGACAAAGTTTTCTCACCTTCTTTTGGTAATTCCAAAGGGTGTAAACATTTCTTCTTTTAAAGGTATTTCACCTCATCTCTTGTATGCAAAAATAAGTCCATTGCAGAATGTGAATAAGAGCGATAAATGAAGCAAAAGAAGATAAAATAAAGAGTTGAAAGCTAACACGAAGCCAAAAAAAAGTAACAGGATGTTTTTCTAGGATCCAGATGTCCCCCAAAAAACTGACTTCTACAGCTGAGGTACCGCTTCATCACAATCTAACAGCTGTTATTACCTCTCATAACGACACATACTAGTTCTTATCAACCTCCCCCCGGCCCATTACAGGCAGACAGAGTGTAGTGGCATTATGGGGGGAAAAAAAACACCCTTTGGGTACACTGTGGGTCTGCTTTACAATCCATCATAATCCTCTGAAACAGTCTGAAATGCCGAAGGGCCAATAAAAAATCTGGGCACTGAAAAACCTTCAACTGCGTTTGAATAAAACATAAGCTGTGAGATTTCCACTGTTTGAAAGTGCTTGTGCGAGGCTAGAGGCACACTAGAAGGTTTCAAAATCAACTGCTTTAAATGCTAAAGAAATGACATCAGCGACTTGGGTAATGCCTAAATAATTAGGATGAGTTTCAGCATTAACACTGATTATTTGCCAGACTTGTGGAAAAGGTTTATACATCAGCAAGAAAAATACTTGTGTGCTCTTTTGAATGAAGAATTAGAGTTTTCTGACAACAGCTGCTGACCTCTCGTCCTGCTTCACAGCTGAAGAGTCCACTGGGCTGGGAGCGTTTCTTCCAAAGCACAGTCCAGAGGTAGCAGGGGAGCAGTAAACACTCACACACCTGTCAGGTTTTATCCCTGAGCCCTACGTTTTACTGTCTTTGCTTGCATCTCGTGACTTTTAAAGCATATCTTGTGGATTCTTAAAATACTTTTTTTTTTTTTTTTTTACACCTTCCTGACTTCCTCCACAAATCAAGTCTTAGAAGAAAGGCTGAGTAGGAATTAAGTACACCGTTTTACTTTATAAGTTTTTTTATTCATTCTTTGTTGAAATCTTTTGCCGTGCACAGAAAACATTAGGTCACCAAGTGCCTCGATCACCATGGAAATTGTGAATCATATGCTATGGCCTTTACAGTCACCATTCTGTGTCAGCTAACACTCCCCACCACCGCCATCAAACACTCAACGAGGGACTCTTTTCTGGAAACACGGAGATCCTCCCTTCAGTTTAAATTCAGAGAACAGAGGTTTAAATATGAGAGGGAGCAGTCAATCTGTTCATACAGACAAGTTTTCACTCTATGGTATTATAATAATACTGCTGAAAAACACTGTTTAACAAGGAACCTGGACAGAAGCCATGTTATAAAGCCATGACATGCTCTTACTGTGCCACAGAGCTTTTGTTAAACAACCAAACCATTACTACACTCATTTCCAGCTCCATCATTTTATCACTGGTCTCTGCTCGATTGGCTTTGAGTGATCCACAGCTCAATGTGATCATTATTTCTCTCCTAGTGGGCCTTGGTCCAGCCCCTTATTTCATGTCATCTGAAACAAAAGTTTCCAGTTTCCTTCCTCCTTCCTTTAAAGATGCAAACTCTCGTTAAAACATCATGTTTGCCTTACTGCAAACACATTCCTTTGAAGTCTAACTGAGATAAGTAAGAAGTGTTTGTATTGTTATTGCATGTGGACCTTTGTTGAGCCTAACCGTGGATTTTTGTTTTTCCAATATGGAAATACTACAACCTTTCATATTCAATTCTATTTATTCATATTCTATTCTATTTTATTTATATAGCGCCAAATCACAACAACAGTCGCCTCAAGGCGCTTTACACTGTAAGGTAGACCCTACAATAATACACACAGTGAAAAAACCCAACAATCATATGACCCCCTATGAGCAAGCACTTTGGCGACAGTGGGAAGGAAAAACTCCCTTTTAACAGGAAGAAACCTCCGGCAGAACCAGGCTCAGGGAGGGGCGGGGCCATCTGCTGCGACCGGTTGGGGTGAAAGAAGGAAGACAGGATAAAAGACATGCTGTGGAAGAGAGCCAGAGATTAATAACAAAATATATCATATAAAACTAATGTAAATCTATGGAAGTTGTATTTTTCATATATATTAATTTTGCTTCATAATTTAAGTTTTCTAGTGCAGTGAAACTCAGATAAGGGTACGTTTACATATGTCTACTATGTTTACACAGACACCATGTAGGAGTAGGTCATGGATAATGGGGGTATTAATTACTACATGGACAACTTGAGCTTATGACATAACATTATACTACAG
>VURO01037368.1:0-17083 GCA_015108175.1 Pelvicachromis taeniatus
ACCTCTGTGTATGGGCTTCTGGGTGAGAGAGCGCCTTGTTGAGTTTGTTCCAGGCCAAACAGTTCATGCAGGGTTGAAGCTGTTCTGAAAGTGGCCACAACTCTCAACAAGCACCTCTAACTAGGCAACAAGACTGGTGGACCTCAGAGGTCAGACATTGCGGCGCAGCACCGTAACGCTCCACTCATCCGTTCATGATGGGGATTTGGTTTCTAAATCTGTCCACGGAGCCACATCACATAATGGCGGTTTCTGCCAGGAGGTTAGAAAGGCAGGCTTTTGCTCACCTTCTAGGAAGGGAAGTGAATGGGTAAACCTCCAGTTACAATACAAGTAGCTTAAACAATGGATTCTGTTTGTTTTGCGGTGCTTTGATTGCCCTTTGCAAAAGCGAGCGAGTAATGTCACACTGATTGTGTCTTTCAAGAGTGTGGGCAGGCATGACTGTTTACTCTGTCTGAGCGCTCTCCAGCTGTATCAGCTTTGCTTGTTTATCTCGGTTTGACCCTTTTTCCTAAAGCGTGGATAGTAGAAATGTCTTCCACTACATCCCTCTCCAAAAACTACTGTCATTTTTGGGTAATTATTGCGTAATCATTGGTGGAGGAACTATTCAGAGACTTAAATATATGTAATAATGCTTCAGTATAATAGTGCAGTGTTCCAAAGTGGAAGTCACGCAGTCAAAATTTTGCAGCCCCCGTAAAAAGGGGCAGACTGTGTGTTTATACAGTTAAGAATATAGTAATTTTGTTTCTGCTGAGTTCATTTTCTAGAGCATTTTTTTAATGATGTATGTAATTACCACAAAGAGCATGAAAAGTCAAGTCAGCATAATATATATATGAGACATTTATGCATCAAATATACAAAATAACACATGTCAAAGTTCACATTTTGACCCTAGAACTTGTTTTGCTCAAGGTGCAGCTTCGTGAAAGCCTCAACTTCCATCAATCTGTTGCAGAACTGAACTTGTTCGACGTTTGTGCGTATGCCTTCAGTGCTCAAACTTCACCAGCAACTCTTTTCTTCTTCCTCAGTGTCTCAAAAATCCAGTCAGGAGGAGTCCTGTCTGACCCCAGAATGCATTGAAGCAGGTGAGAAGAGGCACTAAACGCTCCATCTTGTACGTTTAGTGGGTTACATATGAAATATCTTAGTTGTGACCTAAGTATCTTGTGCTTAAATGTCATTGATGGAGCTGTTTTTTTTGTTTGTTTTTTTGTTTTTATCTCTGTAGCGGGGTCTATTCTAAGTAAAATGGATCAATCTGTAAACCCCTGCGAGGATTTTTATGCTTTTTCTTGCGGTGGCTGGTTGAAGGAGAATCCGATTCCTGAAGATTCGTCTTCTTACGGCATCTACCCCTGGCTTAGGCAGCATGTTGACATCCGGCTTAACGGTTTGAGAATAAATTCCTCATTGGTGTCCTAATAAGCATTTTGGTTTTCTTACAATGTTTCAGATGTTTGGAATAATGAAGCATAGATGTAAAATGCATTCAATGTACTGTATATAAATTTAATTCTTTAAGTTAAATTCTTGGCTGCAGACTGCTCTGAAATAGTTTTCCTTTTTTTTCTACTTTTGGGACATTGCCACAGTTGTCTTTATATAGTCATCTGTTACAAGCCGACCACACCCAAGCTGCTCGGCACACAGGAAGTTAGCCAGTCAGCATAAACTGCTCTTTTAGGGAGCGGTAGCTTAGCATGACAGGACCTATAATAGTTTATTTAAGACACAAGATAAGCTCAAGATCCAGTATATGACAAATACTAAGTGAAATCATTGGATTTGCAAAACAGAAAAGAAATAGTGTAGGTTAAACATTTCGATTCTCTGGACTCTCGCTTTCAGAGTACACCACTGAAATAGCATAGTGCTCCAATAACATTGCCAAGCTCACATCAAATTTAAGAAAGGAGATTAAAAATTCTAAATCATTACAGCAAGCATGCCAAAATTTCAATCCATCATTCTTCTTCTTTTCAATCTTACATTAAACATTAACCATTATGCATCCTCACTGTATGGCTAAGCGTGTTATCCTAGTAACGGTTAGTGTATCCCTGAGCGGTTAGCCTCTAGCAGAGATGATGACTGGGCATTAGAGATGTCTTTGAATGATGACACAGACTGTTTTGCTCCATCAGAATTACTGCAAGCGCCTTCTGACCCTGACGAACTTGAAGCAGTGACCAAAGCTAAGACCCTCTACCGCTCCTGTTTGAATGAAAGTAAGTCACAACACAGATGTTTGCTCTGTGGATTTGTGGGGACTGTGTTCATATGACACCCTCAAAATCCAAACCCTACAATTAAATTTCCTTACAAAGTCAATCATTTACACAAAAACACAGTGACTGTGAAAAAAAAAAGGTAGGATGAGCTTTTATTGATCCACGCGACAGATCTGGGCCAAAGGAAAAGCAATAAGAAACATAGGTGCAGCACAAAGCTAGGAAAAATAGCCACATGAGCTGTAAAAATAGTACAAAAAAATCAATAAAGTTGTGTATTCCATTTGTTGTGTGTTTGTGTACAAAGCTCTATTGGAGGAGCTTGATGCCAAACCAATGCTGAAAACACTTAAACAGCCTGAGTTTCGGTGGCCTGTTGTGGGTGACAGGCGCGGTGGGGAATATCAGTGGTCACAGAGTCAGTGGAGCCTCCTGAAGACGCTGGCAATGATGAGGAATCAGCACAGTAAGAGCGTCCTGATTCGCCTGTACGTCTCCCCTGATGACAAAAACTCCTCTCACTACATCATCAAGGTCAGACATTTTTCCTTCATAGCCCGTCACATAACTCCGCTGTAAAGCACATTTTTATCGTATTGTACTTGCACTGTTGGATTCAAAAACCTTGAGATATAGAAGTCCATTTTTTTATTTACTTGTAGTGAAGTACAAAGTCCACAATCCAATAGGCTGTATATGAAAGAGGAACATAGATTCTGAATATAAAAAAAATCAAACCAGTACAGCATTGCCTTGCATTGTTTCTAGAGTTCTGTAAGGAGGTAACAATTAAATTACAGTCCTATTTAGACCTTGTGGTTTGAAAGTGTCAATTGAGTTAGATCAGTTAGATCCACCCTGCAAAGTTGACAACAAAACAATTTCTGTAAGGTCAGCGCTATATCCATCTTTTATATACAGTGTTTGGTTCTAGTCTTGTTGAAGGACATGAAGTTTAGGTTTAAAAGTTTATGCTGTTCGCTCTTTGTTGTTGTTGTGCTTCACCAAACTGCTTTACACCAACCCCCCCCCCCCCCCCCACCCCCACCACCACACACACACACACACACACAAACCCCCCCCCCAAAAAAAACAAAAACACACCTGAAACACTGCAATGCTAACAAATATTTTTGATTATTGACACATTAAACATTGTGTTTACCTTCAAGGACAAGTGGTTAAACAAGCAAATATTTAAGTAAAAGCACAGTTAAGGAAATAGCAATTTTCTGTTGTTGTATTCTTATTACATTTTTTCCCTTTGTACCAAATTTTGACATTGAAAAGTGAATGTCAAAATTCACTTAAGAGCAATTTTTTTTGAATATACAACCACAGTTTAAAAATTAATCAGTCGTGCGAAGAGATCAAAGTTTCAAAGCCACATTGATAAAATGCTCTGTTGTCTATCTTCACTAGAATATAATTTATCTGAAACCTTTCTGAACCATTTTGAAAGACAGCAGAGTAAAAAGCATCAGAGGCTAACCAGCGCTTTCTGTCTTTACATAGCTCGATCAAGCATCCTTGTCTCTGCCTTCCAGGGAAGACTACATCACCAACACCTCCTCTGCTCAGGCGGTAAGTTTCCGCTTCATACTTCACGCATCTTACCTTTTAGTCCTGGATGAGTAAAAAAGACTTTTCTTCAGAACAAGAATTTCTATTGAGACTCAATACGTCCCCCTCGGTGTCTTCCTATAAAACTGGGATTTCTTCCTCACCTTAGTCACGGCGTTGTCACTCAGAAGGGACTGTAAAGAGCATAAAGTACCTTTAGAAGCTATAAATTTAAATGGAATTGAACATTTAAAATAAGACTTTTTAGAAACTGTATAAATGTGAATTCTTTTTTATAACTTTAAATCTAAAGATTTATGAGTGAAGACTTGATGAAGCCTTTGAATTTAGAATAGTCCATGATATTCATGCAAAACATAAAATAATAGAAATGTAATGTAAAGAGAACAATAGTTAAAACAAAATGCTTTTGAATAAAACCTCTCTTGCATCACATTCTTTTTTAAAAATATTTTCTTTCTTTTTTGTACTCATCTGGCTTTAAATATTTCTAACCCACGGATAAATGGATACATTTGCATTTATACATATTAGCAGGACCTTAATTTACAGTTTTGGGTTTCTTTATATTTGGTTTGTGAAACTCACTCACAGTTCTGAATGTAAATAAATCATGGTATCTGCAGTCAGCTAAGTCTGTTGTTGTTAATGTTAATAAGCTTTTTATGAATCATTTAATTGTCGCGCAAAACCGCGTTGTTCTTATTAATAGTTTATCTGACCTGCTATGCTTTAGCACACTAAAATTTTAAGTTCTTTGTAAACATCATCAGAGAGCAGCACAGATTGGATTCCCATCTGCAGTCACTATATATCTCCATAAACTTATTTGTGAACATAAACGTCTCTTTAAACCGCTTAATATGTTTCCGCTGCTGTGTGTCTCTCCCTCAAAAAAGGTAATAATAGAAAAAAATACATTTTACTGAATACTGATACGGTAGCATAAGGGTATGCGAGTGCAGATGCAGGCGCTTGATTGATGTCTGATGATGTCTGATAGCTCAGAGCAATGAAGGAATAAAGTCTCTCTGCCTTTCTCTCCAGTATCGTGCGGCGCTGCTCAGTTTGATGGTGGATGTGGCCGTCATGCTGGGCGCCCCAGAGAAAGACGCTCTGACCCAGATGGAAAAGGCTCTCGCCTTTGAGACCAAAGTGGCTCATGTAAGGACGTCATGTCAGATAAATATAATCCCGCTTAATGTATGAAAATTATTAAATAGCTCTCTGTAGCTCGAAAGCTAATTAAAACTCTGCATTATTCACTGTGAAATATGGGTGCCGATTCATCAGCTTCGCCAACAGTATAACAGGAAATCGTTTTTTGGACAAATTTAGGATCAGTCATGCTGATGACAATTGCTCTCTGTGTCTGCAGATCCTGATTCCCTATGAAAACCGCACCAGCGAGAGCATGTACAACAAATACACACTCTCTCGTCTGCAGCGCTCAATACCTCAGGTACTTTAAAAGCATGCAGATAAAGAAATCAACCTTAGCATCACCTTAGACTGATTCAACACCATGTTGTCCACGGTGTTCTTGTGCTATTTTTCCCGAGAAGTCTTCCTACCAAGCAGGGCTCACTTCAAAACATTCTTGTTTTTTTATGGACTCAGAGCTGAACTACAAAAAAAAGAAGACATTTGTTTTGTTTCCAAGGTCAGAAGAAAAGATCGGTAGAGCTCTTACGGTGCATATGTAGCTACTGAGAGCAGAAACTCAATCAGCAAGTCAGGGAAACTGCTTTTATTGGATTTGCCTGAAATGTATCTACAAGCTTCATGATATGTTTAACCTCTATGCGAACTGAATTAGAAATGAGAACTGCTGATATTTTTCATTTACCTGTGCACGAAAATGTAGTTCTCAAAAGTTGAAGTTTAAATTAAAATAAAATACAATGCATGCAGGTGTTGTAATGCCCAGAGACTGCTATAGCTGGCTGGGTGAACATACTGCATATTTCTATATGTTGTTAAAGACCCTTTGTGCTCTTTCTCCCTCCCTCTCTATCGCTGTAGTTCGATTGGCTTAATTTTGTAAAAACTGTGGTGGAATCTAAAGGCGACCCGGATCGATCCATCTCCTCCTCTGAGCCCGTCATCGTCAGAGTTCCACAATACTTCAAAGATCTTATGAAGCTCATCGAGGCAACAGATCCCCGGTACAGACTCGCTTTCTCTCTTGGAGCCTTGTTGATACAATGCATTCCAGAGCCAGCTTCTCTATCCAGCACAGCACGTAATACTAATAGCTTAAAGACACTCTTGATACACACCCTATTAATAAATACAATTGTTTGGTCCCAGTGCAAGCTAAACAGTGTAGAAAACTGCCTCGGGAAGTTTATGTACATGGGTATCAGCAATGCAGACAAAATCTGCAAGCAATAGGTAATAAAAGGGGTGCAAAAGCTACACAGCCTCAAAGTTCAGAAGATGCTTGGCTTAATGGCAGGTTTGGCCTTAAAGAAAGAGCAGCTATAACAGTGAGGGGCTCAGTAAGCCCAGTAAAAGACAAATAAGGATTATTTTGTAATGTATATCACGCAAAGCTACTCTTGCAGTGTCAACAAAAACTGAATTGGCACTTGAGATAAACATTAAAATCCTCTTTAAATTCAACCCAGAATTCATAAGGGACAGATATAATGCACACACACAGGCACAGACATGAGCCCACACTGGGGCTCGAGGGCACCTGTCGCTCATTATAAGTATTTTACAGTGTATAATGAGATTACATGTAGGAATTTAATTTATGTCTCTGCGTCTCTCGCTCTCCAGGACGGTAGCGAACTACGTCCAGTGGAGGACAGTCTTTTCCCGGATCACCGCTCTGAGCCGTCGTTTCCTCTACAGATACCTTGACTACGCTCGGGTCGGTCCACAAAGCGTGTCTTTGTCCATATATTATTACTTTTGAGGTTTTGAAAACAACACTATTTTACAAAAGCCTAAAAAATGCAATATTTAATTAACTTTTAATATGCTAACCGAGACCTGTTAAGTCTCTGATGTAGCTTCACAGTTTCTCAGAGCAAAAGTCTGACCTCTGGGTGATTATATTAAGACATTCACTCCTTGGAAGTCTGGCTGTTATCCTGAATGCCTTCCACTTGTGAATAATCTTTCTCACTGCAGAATGATAGACTTTAGATTGTTTGAACATAACCTTATAACCCTTCCCAGATTGGCTGGCACCAACGATTGCTTCTCTGAGACCATTTGTGATGTACTTCCTCCTTGGCATTGTGCTAATGCACTTAAATTTTCCAGACCTGCAAAACTGCCAAAAATCTCTGCTTTTATGAAGGTGCTCAAACTTGCTGATGACTAGTTAATTTGGTGCATTTGATTAGCAGCAGAAGCTGCTCATAATTCTCCTAACTTTCTTAGAAGCATTCATGTACACCTTTTTTATGTTTTAAACCTAAACCTTTCAAAATAACTTCACTTGAAGGTTTCTCAACCTTTTTTTTAGGTCCCAAAATTCTTGTCACAGTAATTAGTAATTCAGGAAAAGATTTTTTAATTTTACCAGCAGGTAGCTTCAAATGTTTTAAACAAATCAGTCCCCCCACCTAAAGTGACTCAGTATGGGGTCTTAAAGACTCTCGTTAATGGAAACTTGTTAATGGAAGTTGTTTTTTTGGAGCGGGAGACGATGTCACCTTGCATTTCCGTCTCTCTCGCCCCCATTAGGTAACCACAGGAACCACCTCTCTGACCCCGCGCTGGGATAAGTGTGTTAACTACGTTGAGAACTCACTTGTTTATGCCACTGGCCGCCTTTTTGTCAACACACACTTCCAGGAGGACAAGAAACACATGGTGTGTGTGTTCCCATCATATCCTAAATCCTGGCTCAGCTATTTGAGTTTTCTGTAACACTGTTGTGCTGCGTTGTGATGTCTGTATCACTGTAGATGTGTGTGTGTGTGTGTTTGGATGGATGGCATTGATACTGAGACCTTTTTACAAACAGTCTCACTTTGCTGTAAGTACGTTCTGGGTTCACGTTTGAAAATCTGAACGTTTAAACTTCTTTGTCGTACCTGAATTTGTTTCTCAGATGGAGGAGCTGATTGGCGGCATCCGCTGGGCATTCATAGACATGCTGGAGAAGGAGAATGATTGGATGGATGATTTAACCAAGAAGAGAGCTGTGGAAAAGGCACAGTTTATTCCGTCTTTTCTAATCTAAACTGTAATATTAAAAAGAATATTTGGATTGGTGATGTGAATTTCAATCAGTTTAATCCAAAGCTGGCCCCCAAAATTGAATGAAATACAGCAGTGTATTACATAGTGAAATCAGCCCCCTTACTGAAGCAGCTGTGTTAGTCATGTCTAACCATTAAAACTAAGTCTGACCTTACTGTCAGTCCAACAGCTGGAAACAGCTGCCAAGCTGGAACAGATATTATTGTTCGGGAAATCTGTTAGTATTTACTAAAACCACTAAAGAATATTTATACTCAAAACAGAAGAAGTCCTTCACTCAACAACCTAACATCAGTGTCTCTTACGTGATTCATCATAATCTTTATTTATCTTATAGTCAGCGGAGTGGTTGAAGGAGGTAGTTGATAGTCACTAAGTGAAAACTGGTCACAAAGAGATATATGGTGCTCAATATTTTTATTTTTACCACTTAATGAGCAGTTGGTAAGTCTTTGCAGATAAGTCAGCATCTTCCCTGCAAACTACAGACAACAACATTGATCCGATAGTGTCCAAAGCAGTCACAAGGATGTTTTTGGTGCTGCACACTCTTTGTGACTGATTTCACCTTGCAACTGCCAGAAAACCACTCACCAGTCAGTCAAGGAATACACATTTCCCCTAGTGACCAGTGCTTTCCGGGGGGTTGCTTCCTGTTCAAGAGCCTGTGTTAGGGATGCTTTAATCCATCCTTTTATCTCTTCCCTCTCAGAAGCCACGTCTCCTTTTATTAACTTTTAACTTTCTTCTACTTGACTGCCCTGAACCTAACTGTGGTTCGGGGCCTTTTATGCTGTGACCATAAAAGGACATCTTGTCTTGTTGACATCAAACTGAATGAAAAAAGAGTGTTTAGAGCAGTGTGACACCTGAGCTTGTGGCTGACAGGGATTGTCACAGTGTCATTGATTGCAATTGTCATATGTTCTCACTGGAACTGCAATAATTGAGAGAAAATGTATTATCATAGGTTTTCATAAAGACAGACTCAAAAGTGTCCAGGATCTTATTCCTAACAAAAATGTTTTCAGCTCCACTCGCTGTTAAAATGTTTTTTGATGCCTTTCACCTTGAACCGAGCTACTTATCATTCACCAGCTTTGCTTCAAGCTACAATACTGAAACCATTTAAAGAAATTGGGTCTACTTTTTTGGAAGCATATAGACCTTCATAATTAAAAAGAATCTTACTGTAGGGACCCGGGAATGTTTCTGTGAAGGCACTTTAGCCTGTGACTCTCACAGTGCTCTCTTTTTATTACTTTAATATCATTTAAACTTACTCATTCAAACTTATATTTGCACTCACTGCCAATTAAGTTTGAATGAGAGTCTGACACACCTATTTATGTTTAATTTAGCTTTTTATTAAAACTCTCTTATCTCTCTCTAAAGGCTCATGCAGTCCTGGCTAAGGTTGGCTACCCAGAATTTATTTTGAATGACACCTACCTCAATGAAGATTTGAAGCAGGTCTGTTTAAATTAGCACAGCACCAATGTTCCTGCAATGCTTTTTATCCCTTTTCATTCTGAAGATAGAGGAATGTTGCTTTTTAGAATTAATGTGTAACGTGTTTGTGTCTGCTTTAGCTAGAGTTAAGTGAGAATGACTACTACGGCAACGTGATGCAGACACTGAAGTTCATCGCTCAATCCGATCTTGCCTGGCTACGAAAGAGTGTCCCACGGACAGAGTGAGTGGCAAGTGTGAATGCCTAATTAGGCACTGTGACATCACCTGTTTGATAAGGAGATTCATGTTGACACTAGGTCCATCCTAAGGAATATGCAGCTTTAACTGCTTTTTGACTCTAATGGGCATCATAATTTATAAAATCGACATTGTGCTGTATTAAATGAGACTTAAAATTAGGGATACAACAACAGGAGTCGTCCCCTGTTGGCCATTGGAAAGAAGGAGGCGCTTCCCTTCTTCCCTTTTGAAGCTCCAGTGATTTTTTTTATATTCAGGGTAAGGTTTTACGTCCTTATTAATGCCTAATGTGTGTTTGTGTTTCAGGTGGTTTACAAACCCGACAACTGTGAACGCCTTCTATAGTTCATCCACAAATCAAATCAGTAAGATATTCATTCATTACATTTTGTTTTTTTAATCACTCAGTTACGTTCTGACCAGACAGAGTAAAGCACCAATTCCAGGTCAATATTTTGTAGGATTTCCATTTCCTAAAATTAAGAATAAAATTTGTTTTTTTAATCATTTTTATTAGTAAAAAGAAGATTGAAAAACCTTGACCTTATGCAGTAAAATATCCTGTCTGGACAAATCCAAAGATACACAAAGAAAAATAATTTTTGTCCTTCTTGTTTAGGATTTCCTGCTGGAGAGCTTCAAAAACCGTTTTTCTGGGGAAAAGAGTATCCAAGGTGAGTCATCCCATATTTGCCACTTCTTTGATCAACCAAGAACCTACTGTATTTTAAAGAAAAACCTCCTATTATAGAGAACCACAACCTTGGCAGCATTATTGTTCTCAACAGATCTATAAACTGTCCTATATTAGACATTAGCGTGACAGCTTGATTGAACACAACACAGTAACATTTGTCAATCCTTCTGTTTTTTTTATAATATCTGAGCCTGGATGACAAGCTATGTGACAGCCTGCCCAGCTGGAATGGTGCTCACTCACTTAAGGCTTCAAAAGCTTCTATTGTTTTCTTTTTATTGTGTCCTTTCCTCTTCCTGGTGTTTTGTTCTCTGAGTGGTATTTTACATCATTAAACTAAAAGTTACTGAATGAAGAAAGTAGCTCATTAACTGCCTGCTAGCTGTCAGTTTTAATGCTTGTTAGCTTGGCCGCTAATAGAAAAATAACTACACACAGTTTATGTATGACAGGATCCAGTGGTGTGTGGTGACTTTTACAAAACGTCAAGCAGACACAATGACAAACAAAAAGAAATATTCTTCCAGCGTTTAACAAGACAAATTGGAGCAGACCAAGACATACCATTTCAGGATTTAGTGTTGCATGTCATCATCTTTCTGCACTCTGTATGGTCGCCTTTCTGCACTTCTTGCTGCCACTTTTATATGTCCAACACCAATATCATAAACTTGGATAGCTGCTGATACCGATATGAATCTGATACAGTCTTTTATAAGCAATAAAACTGTTTTGTAAATGTCTTACTGCATTTTGTATAAGGTCATACTCAAATTTAAAAAAAACAAAACACTAAAGCTATTCTATTATAATTGTATGCAAAAAAATACACTGCACCCAAAATATTTTGCAGTTCAACAACACAGATCTTTTTATTTAAACTTTTAGCAGAACTTTAAATCTAAGTATTTAAAATAATATTCAAAAAGTAATTTAAAATGCATTTTATGCAGATTTCTGAAAAATGAAGTGCAATATCAGCACAAAATAATGTTTATATTCATCTACAGGTTGTAGATTGGAGCCTTTTATACTTAAAGCTGAACAGAAATAGACATCCAGACTGGAAAGCAGTGCAAATAAATGCAAACGTGGCTTCATGACACTCATCTTTTATCTTGATGGATGTCAGTGTAAGTTGTTTCTATCACATTTAACCTGAGATTGAATTTTGTGTAATTTCTATACAAAACTTAACACATGTATGATAAAAGTGTTTTTCATCATTTTTTTTTCGAACCATGAAACTGTTTAGCCTGCAACACTGCTTTTTGACGCTGACTGCTCCGACGCACTAAGGTCATGACCTGGATTACACCATGTCACAAGTTTTGTGAGGTGCTTTTGGGATATTTAAAGGATTGGATTACATTTTTTATTTCTCCTCAATATCCGATCCAGCAATTTAGGTCAGGATCGGACCGATACCGATACTGTATATCAGATCGGTCCATCTCTAGGATTAACCAAAACAGCTGTCTAAAGTTGATACACTCAGTATAGACAGTTCTCATGCATGCTAATCTGAAAGTGCTTGTGAATTCTGCAACTATGAACTGTTTTCAGAGCCTTGAAAGCATAGCCAGCAGCAGCTTGTTTAGCATTGCTAGTCTCCTTCAGCCTCCATTAAAAACCAGAGGTTTATCCACAGTGTGCATTCCAATGGAATCGTAGTCAAGCAGAGTCAAATCTGCTTCCAAAGACAGTAGCCAACTGTAGTCACAAGATGGCAATCATTTAAAGAATGGATATCGTCAAACCAGAATACTTATGCTAGAAGTCTGTTTGAGTTGTCTGTGTTTAGACTTTAGACTGTCTGTGTTAGGACAGGCGCTGCTTGCATGCTTACCCTGATCGAGCACCTCTGATGATCAAATCCTGTCTTGAAATTCCACAGGACTTCCACTCATTCCACACTAAAATCTATGTTGTTTTAAATGCTGCTCTGACTCAGGCTAATGACTAACACACTTCCCTTTGGTTTACAGATCTTTAAGTTACGGTGCCATCGGGGTGATAGTTGGACATGAGCTAACACACGGCTTTGACAATAACGGTAAATGGTATTTATTAATAATGATTTAAAAATATAACATTTGTGATTAAATAAGAAACTCCTCACACAGTGAATTATGTGGTCTGAACAGGTCGCAAGTATGACAAAAATGGCAATCTTGAACAGTGGTGGAGCAACTCGTCTATAGAGGCCTTCAATGAGAAGACCCAGTGTATGATTAACCAGTATAATGGTTACCACTGGAAGGAGGCAGGCCTAAATGTAAGGAAACAGTCTGAATATGCAAAAATCAACAAGAAACCTGCAGATGTAGAATGAATGAATAGAATAGAATGAACCGCTTTTCTATGAGACTGCCTAAAAATGTGTATAATTGAATAATAATCAAAGTCAAGCAATAACTGAAGACTGTTGTTCAGGTCAGACGTTTCTGATGCATTACTGTCTTTGTTCCCCTTTTGTTAATCTTTTGCTCTGCAGGTGCGCGGTAAGAGGACCCTGGCAGAAAACATAGCCGACAATGGAGGAATAAGAGAAGCATTCAGGGTATGATCAATGATCTAAGAAATGGTTTGCCACAGGAGCTGTCTAATTCAGACATTTTGAGCTATTGTTGTTAAAAAAAAAGAGCAATTTCCACAATTTCCTAATTCAAAATGAAAATTATAAACAAGAATTAACAAAGCAATCCAGATGAGAGAATGTTTTTTTCACTGTTTCTGTGTAGGCGTACAGGCGGTGGGTGGATGAGAGCAGAGGTGGTGTGGAGGAGCCTCTGCTGCCTGGAGTTGGACTGAACAACAACCAACTGTTCTTCTTGAGCTATGCGCATGTAAAGACTATTTTTCACTACGCTCTAAATGCAATTTTTCTGCCAGTGTGTGTTAC
Source organism: Pelvicachromis taeniatus (assembly GCA_015108175.1). Taxonomy (NCBI): domain Eukaryota; kingdom Metazoa; phylum Chordata; class Actinopteri; order Cichliformes; family Cichlidae; genus Pelvicachromis; species Pelvicachromis taeniatus. The sequence continues at coordinate 13,379 of VURO01037368.1, forward strand.
ATCTAAAGACTTTCAGTTGATTTGCAGGCCTGCACAGTAAAGTAATGAGTTATAGAGGTTTAGTGGTCTAAGCTAGAAAGGTAATGTTTGGATGTTTTTCTATGGGAAATGTAATGTTTGGGCACTTTAACATTATGGTTAAATATAAATCAACATTAGTCTTTTATCACTAAATAGCTGTGACAGCATGTTTTGCTATCATGAAACAGAGCCTACTTACTGTATATTTAAATCATAAAATGTTACAGTTTCAACTGTTAAATCTAGACTTTCAGAGTCTGAAGTAGTCTGCTTCCATGCAAATTTTGCTTCATTGGGGTTTTGGTATTAAAGTGTATTACATAAAAATAGCATATACATTAAAATTTTACTTTAGTAAAGTACTTCTATAGCTGGTTCTATCCATGCTGGAGAATCCGATTATATTTCCCATGGCCCCTTTGTGGATACATCCCTGATGTGCTTCATTTCTTAACTACAGTTTTATACAAATTTGAAGAGTCTGTTCTTGTCATTTCTAATGCTGTCAATAGGAGGCAATGTTTCCCCGTCACGCTGTCATTTACTGAAACAAATGTAAAATACAGTTGAACATATCTATTTCTCATGAGAAATAGAAAAAACCAAAGTTTTTCAAATCTATCACAAGACTTTAATGCTGTGTTCCACATCATGGGTACTGCTCTAGTTATTTCTTCCCCTTTCATGCTGTCTAGCCAAACAGGATGTCATCATGTTTTACTGTTTCCATGTGTGGAACATGTCTGGCTACTCATAATTATGGCATTTATAGAAGCATATTTGTGTGATTTTGCATTCAAATGCACCGCTGACTGTGGAAACAATGAAATGGAATGGCCTCAAATGGAATGCTAGACAGAGGTTTTCCTTTGGTATTTTTATTGTAATATTGCATGCAATTGTACATATTAAGTTAGAAACTTATGAATACACACACATAATGTAGTGCATCCAGCAAAGCATTTAATCGGCGTGTTTGTAATGCGCAGGTGAGATGTAACACATACAGACCAGAAGCGGCCAGGGAGCAGATCCAAAGTGGAGCTCATAGTCCACCAAAATACAGGTGAGCCCACACACAGACACACACATGCACACACATAGCAAGCACACCTCCAACCTGACCTGTATCATCACTCGTGTCCTGCAGAGTTATTGGAGCGATGAGTAACTACGAGGAATTTCGGAAAGCATTCAAGTGTTCCGAGTCGTCGATAATGAACAGAGGAGCACAATCCTGCCGGGTGTGGTAACCTTCGACCTCAGCGTGATTCTCCTGAAAAGGCTGATAATGCTGGATTTATCAACATAGTTTACATGATAAGGGAGCAACATAAGAATGAAGTAGAGTTGTTCTCACTGAAACACCCTAACAAATAGATGGCGTTTGGGTAAGTGTGGATCTTTGAACTGAATCCACTGAGTCTTTTTTTTTCCTTATGTCACATAAATTAAGATTGAAGATTTTTATAAAGGACCACAGTTACAGGGCTAGAGACAAACGTGTTTTTGCGACATTACAACAACACAGGTATATGTGCTGTACATGACACTAAATAAAAGTCTTGCATTTACATGTAATGCATTTCTTCTGAGAAAATATGTATTAATGTAAATTTACAATGACGAGAACTTTTCTACTGATTACAAAATATATATTCCAGATGGTTTTTTTGTGACTGTAGGATACAGCTATATCAGCTCAGCTCGCATTTATTTTTCAGCAGCCTAAATTATGAACACTGTGTACCAAAGATTAGTTCTTTAAGTAAAGTTATGTTACTTAAATGTGATTTTATTTTGAAAACCAGTATTATAGAAGCAAGGTGATCTAAATGTAACATCAAGCTACCTAAATCAGGTACTTTGTCTATGAGTTTGTGTGTGTGTGTGCGCGCGTGTGCGTGTGTGTGGGCCCTGATTTTCCTTTGACAGTCTTGCCTTCTGTTTTGCTTTGTTTCAATCTTGTGTCAGACATTTGTATTCGTTGCGCTGCAGTTCGGCCCGAGGCAAATGAACTTACAGAATTACAAGCACTCAAACTGCAGCATGCGCTCTCATTTGTCTTTGTGTCTCCGTCAGTGGATTGCACCGCTGAGGTGCATTCACATACCAACATGATGTTTCTTTGGAATGACAGGAATACTGTATGATGCATAATTTAAAATTCTAGCCAGGAAATGGGAAAGGATTATCTGCTGTAACGATTTGGCTGTGATTTGTTGATTTAATATCAGCCCACTGGTCTTTTTTTTTTTTCATTTTGTTTTTGATAAAGAAATCTGTATTTAGTGAAATTATGCTTACCATTCTAGAATTAAATCTACCAATTAAAATCATGAAACAAGTATTATCTGAGTTATTTGAGTTTTAAAAACTCTGTAAAGCTTTTTTTAGTGTTACTGATTCTGCCCCTATTGTACAGGTGATGAGACCTGTTGGTAACCTCCTGGCAAAAATGGGAAAAATGGGTATTTCAGATCTGATTGGGGAGCAGTTGCTGACAGTCACTACACTGTGAAAAATTAAAATAAAAAAACAAACAAACAAAAAAGAAAAATGTACCATTAATTTTCTGCCAGCACATTGTCTGTTTTTTGTTTATTTGTTCTGGACACTCGGGTGAAGAGAGGGGCTGAGCTGTCAACTGATCACCACCACATCTTCCAAGGAAGAAGCAGAGTCTGGGGATGAAGGGAATGACTCGCCAATCTCCGGGGGCGAGGTCACTGAGGCAGTTAAACAATGCCTTGGTGGCAGAACCCCTGGGGTGGATGAGGTCTGCCCTGCGTTCCTGAAGATTCTGGATGTTGTTGGGCTGTCTTGGTTGACACGTCTCTACAATGCTGCATGGAGATCAGGGGCAGTACCATTGGATTGGCAGACTGGGGTGGTGGTTCCCATCTTTAAGAAAGGGGACTGGAGGGTGTGTTACTATAGGGGAATCACAGTCCTCAGCCTCACTGGGAAGGTCTATTCCAGGGTGCTGGAAAGGAGAGTCCGTCCATTAGTCGAACCTGGGATAGAGAAGGAACAATGCATTTTTGTCCTGGTTGTGGAAACACTGGACCAGCTCTTTATCCTCTCGAGGATACTTGAGGGTGCATGCCCAACCAGTCTACATATGTTTTGTGGACTTGGAGAAGGAATTCGACCGTGTCCCTCGGGGTGTCCTTTGGGGGGTGCTCCGGGAGTATGGGGTGTCTGGCCCATTGCTATGGGCCATTCGATCCTTGTACAACCGTTGCAAGAGCTTGGTCCGCATAGCCGGCAATAAGTCGGACTCGTTCCAGGTGGGTGATGGGCTCCATCAGGTCTGCCTTTTGTCACCAATTCTGTTTGTAATTTTTATGGACAGAATTTCTAGGCATGGCCAAGTGGCGGACGGGTTTCACTTGGGTGGTCTCAGAATCTCATCTCTGCTTTTCGCAGATGATGTGTTTCTGTTGGCTTCATTCAGTGATGACCTACAGCTCACTTTGGAATGGTTCGCAGTTGAGTGTGAAGCGGTGGGAATGAAAATCAGCACCTCCAAATCCGAGGGCATGGTCCTCAGCCGGAAAAGGGTGGAGTGCCCACTCCGGGTCAGGGACGAGTTCTTGCCCCAAGTGGAGGAGTTTAAGTATCTCAGTGTCTTGTTCACGAGTGACGGGAGAAGGGAGCGGGAGATTGACAGACGGATCG